>JAHPZR010028215.1:27500-77500 GCA_019787425.1 Platygyra sinensis
TGATGAAACATATGAAATA
Source organism: Platygyra sinensis (assembly GCA_019787425.1). Taxonomy (NCBI): domain Eukaryota; kingdom Metazoa; phylum Cnidaria; class Anthozoa; order Scleractinia; family Merulinidae; genus Platygyra; species Platygyra sinensis. The sequence goes on from JAHPZR010028215.1 coordinate 27,520, forward strand.
GCTACACTGACCTCACAATCTTATTATCGTGAACTCAATATAAAACAACAAGTCTTATTTGCTTTGCCAAAAATCTCAGCTTCTTCAATCTCATTCAAGCTGTACGTGCCTACGGAAATAATATTGGTTCATTTGCCACCTTGTTAACAAAAGAAGTTGTTGGCTTTTATTATTTTTAGTTAACCACGAACTGAAATTGGCCAATTTCCTTCCCGGCGATATCAAGGTTGCTTTAACGAGGTAAAACATAACCGGCAAACGAAAAAGAAAACTTAGTGTCGGTTTTAGTTCGTTGATCGGTGAAATAAAACCTAACTTGTTTTCTTTTTAATTCTTAATAATGCATAACGAAATTGTTCTTTAACCGGTCCGTTGATCACCCAGTTGAGAGTCTAAATAGCCTTCTCGATTCTTCAGTTATGTGTGCCGGCTCAATATTACACACGGGTACCTTTGTTCATTGTTTGTAGGTAGACCTTGTTTATTTACCGTAAATGTCATGTTTAGCATTCAGTCAGAGCGGGCTGTATTCTTTCAGACATAGACAAGTATTTAGCAACGTATTTCCTTGAATCACTTTTAACTTTGATTTGCTTTACAAAAAAACTTCTGTTGATGATTTAAAAATCAAATGAACATTTAGGTCATGCGAGGTGAGCAAACACAGCACCCAGTTTTTGAAAATTCAATTGAATTTATGATCCGAGTTTCGACGGCAATGCACAATAATCTCCAAAGGCCGTATGAAATGCCATGAACAATGAGATTTCAAAAGGTCTTGTAGTATTGCTTGCAATATGATAACTTGTAAAATATTCTGCTGAAGTATTGCTCATTGCTTTTCACCATACCGCAGTGTGCAATACTAGCACCGCCGGCTCACTATTATTATTTATATTTTCTAAGAAAAAGACTACCAAAACACATGTGTGGATCACTAATATATCAGGATCTATTGAAACTCTTAGACGGTTTCTGGCCTCATATAAATCAATGCACCATTTTCATTTTGCCGCAGTACTGCTTCAACCTATTTGTCGGCACACTTACGACTAAAAAAAGATTAACGACTGAATCTACCTGCTAGTTATAGAAGGAAAGAAGGTGAAAATTGAAAAGTAATGCCAGGAAATGGAGTGATACCAAGTGAACAATGATACGAAAAATCAGCTGACTTAAAATATCAAGAGCTCATGTACAAAAACAATCAATCAAATTAACAATGATGTGATTGAAATCAGTTGACTAAAAACATCAAGTATTCCCCGAAATAAAAAAAACTGCAGTTAAAAAACAAAATTAGTATTCATCAAATGCCGAAACTTTATAAAGGTCTCTCATTCACCCTGTCACCAGATCAGTTCTGATTGTTTGGTGCCTCGGAACTTAAACAACATTAAAAAAAAATGCCATTAAAGCTAATCATGACTAAAAGGTATTGGTTTGGCTGTAAACGCTCACATTTGTAGTGTAACCTTAAGACTAGAAACATTTTAGAGTCTCTTGACTTTTTATAATTGAACTATATCTTTAGTGAGGCGATCCCGCGATCAACGACCAAGTTGAAATAAAAATGGAAAGCTCGGACTTATTGAAATATCGATTTTGGCAATAAATGAGCTATTCGTAGACAACTTGCCACAAGAAAGGAACCTGCCTGTTAATTATCTATCATTCTTTAATTCTGTTTTTAGCACGGTGTTCTTTCTCCACAGCCTTCATCTGTTTAGACGCTTTCTACACTTCGTGTAGTGATCCTTTGTAATTAGGCTGTCTAGAAAACCTCAAACTGAGACATTGAACTGACGTAGAACTGAACGTATGTTTCTGATGAATAGTTTTTAGGGTACTGGCATTTAACCATGTGCTGTCTTTTTTGGCATAGATTTCAAAATGAAAACAGAGGCCTGATTATAGATTTACGGCGTTTTACAACCCACTCGTCCAACAGAAGAACCGACTCTGTCTCTTTAAGCTTCTTTACTATTCAATGACTGTATTCTCGGATTCCATTTTATTGAAACTTGTGTTTGACTGAAATAGGACAACCGTTTATATATTCAAGAAAGAGAGCGAAAATAGAAATTTCGTGCCACGTTTGTCGCTAATCAGTGCGAAATGAAAGGAAATGGCTGGGGAGATAACAAAAGCAATTAACGAATCGAAACGGAGGAGAACTTGAACCACATGGATGTGGTTTGTGGCTTATTCAACCAAGTCACCCACCTCCAGGGCATTCAGGGCACTTGGCAGGACTCTAGCTACTGCTAGTTGCAGAATACCAAGTTATTTTATGTCGTCGTTTGTTTCACATGACTACAGCGCTCTAATCATGCTTAAAGCCGTAAATGGCACATCAAATATTAAGCTGTTTTATCTGAGACTGTTTGTATTTAATATAATTCTTATCTTTTTAGTCTTATAATCCGTAAATTGAACGAACAAAAAAAGAGAGCGAAGTGGATAAGCTTGATGATTAGGTGGTAAGCTGCAGCTGTCTTTGATATTTGGAGGAAATACATGACTCGATATTCTGCTTTGTAACTGGAAACTTTAAACCCTTCTTGGACTCTTGTTACGCCAACTGAAAAACTTGAACGAAAGAATTTCAAAAGGGATAATGAATTTCAAATGGATAGCGCGGAATTCATTCAGACTCTCGAGTACTTCGATGTTTAACTTGGTGCTATTTTGCAACAGCAAAAACAGTGGAAAATGATAACACTCTCGTATCGACTCCTGCAGATTAGTCCAAAGATCAGGGCATGCAAAGCAAGTTGCGTGCACTGAATCTTACTATCAGAGTATTGTGCAACAAAGCAGACACAGTCCCCCGCAGGGAATCGATTCGAGAATTTTATAATTACCCCGATGTTTTGACTTTAAAAACCGCACAATTCTGCGGCTTTATGCACTGCCAAAAAATTACACACTACATGAAGTTCCAACTGCTTTTTTATTTTGATAGTATTGTCATCTTTTTGAATAAAATAACACAGTATTTTATAAATATAAACCTCTAAAATTCCATTACATAAAAATACATCTTTTTTCTTTTGACAAAAACTTCTTATTTACAAACTATTCTTTTCCACAAAATAATCTTGATGGTGTTTTCTTTTTCTTTAGTTGTAATATTTCTATACTTGTGGCACGATGTTTATGAGGCGAGCTGTGTTCGAGACCATTATTTGTACAAAGTACAGATGTTGTTAAAGCGCTAGAACGTTAATCTTATTTCTGCGCTTAAGTTGTCATTTCCTTGCCATTATTTAACAACACAACCATGGATAGAACTCAACAATATGATTCGCACTGAAACACAAAAAGTTAACCGTGATAGTGCGGTGGCAATTCACTTGAAAGATGAATGAATAACCTTTGAATCACTACGTCAAAACTCGACATATTTACTTCATCTTGCAATGATAATTGCAATCAAGTTTTTCAGTTCAGAGCAAATCGTGCTCGTCGTGTTCAAGACGAAGTCCATTCTCTATCATTATTTATTTTTCAAATGGTCTTTGTCGTGCCCAAGACGAAGTCTGTTGTTCATATTATATATTCGCTCAGTTCTCTCTAAGATTGTTGTTGCGGTTGATGGCGTTTCATGTGAAGCGCCAAATGATCCGATCTGGCAAAAGCCCTGTCACAGAACTGGCATTTAAACGGTTTGGCGCCCGTGTGCTTTCTAAAATGCCTGGTAAGCTCGTCCGAACGAGCGAACCTCCATTCACAGCCTTCCCAGGTACATTTATACGGTTTTTCGCCCGTATGAGTTCTCATGTGAGCCTTGAGATGCGAACTCTTCGTGTAAACTTTATTACAACCTGGATGTTCACAGTGATGTATCCTACGTCGCTGTAGTTCAGGCGAGCCACGTTTATGCGGTACCAGCACAGTTGGAGGGGTGTATGGCGGCGGAGGGCCCAATGGCCCTAAATATATTTGTTGGGCAGCCATTTCTGGTGAGCCAGGGTTTGAATTCGGTGGTGTTGGAGGATAGATCACGGTGTAGTCGCGTGGCGGTTGAACAACTTTGAGTTGATGGAAATGAGAGCGGTTGTCGGTTGGCATGTGAATATTGCTCGTCACAATTGGAACCGGGTTTATCGTAGTGATTGTTGTAGTGTTCGAAAATACTGGAGGAAGCGTAAATGTATCCACATCTGTCACAAAAACCTTCTCCGGCAGTGGCTCGTTGTTGTTCTGCTCCACTACAATACAATCATCACCGGAGTCGTCATCAAATGTGAAAAAGTCATTCACTACATTGGCGCTTTCTCGTCGAAATTTTCTTTTTCTTGTGATCAACGGACTCATGGTAAGTGGCGAAGGAACAGCTCCTTGAAGGTATCTTTCCATTTCCCACATTGTCTAAAGAAAGAAAACAAACTCAGTTGAGAAATGATTTCAGTTCATCGCAACTTGTCAAATATGGCGCCATGAAAAAAACACGTAACCTCAAATAATTGCTATGTTGTTTATTTCACTGCCACTGAATGTTGGTTTCATCACGAGATGTCAGTTATCTTTATTTTGCCTCACATTTTTATTATTGGTGTACTGGTTTTAAGAAAATGAGTCAGTCACCTAGCCTTACACGAGAGAGAAATCCATTGAAGTAAACAACACGACTGAATTTGTGAAGCGATGTGATCAATAATTAGAAAATATCATTTCAGCTGCTAATGTAACAATTATTACCAGGCAAGCTGATCTAGCGGGCCAAATAGGTAGCTACAATGAAAATTTTTAAAAAAAATTCGAAGACGCAAAATCAAAAGATAATCTGATTCATCTATCAAAAAAAACAACAGTTACGCTTCAATGAGCCTTTTCTAATTGCTTACAGTCTGTGTATTTTGTGGCGAGAATATTTCGTAACTCAACTGAAGGAATTTACCTTCTATTGTATCGCCGAATGCTAGAATAGCAATCATCAAAATTCAACCAACCTGTTGCACTTCGTCGATTTTGGCCATGGAAGACAAATTAGATGATGGAGCCATTGGCCGCACGAAATTGTGAACAGTAGTGGCCAAGTCACATTCAGCATTACCATCGATAACTGTCCTTGCCTCTTGAATCACTGACACTGGTAGAGCAAGAGCCATGGCTTGTGTTTGATCCGTATAAAATGGCTGATCAGCTGTGAGTAATCAGATAATGTAAGTATCTCCCACTAACAGTTGTGTTATGACTGACTTTCTTCCCACTGATGAACTGACTGTTCAGTTTCCGATCGTTGTTGATTTGAATCGAACGAAGACATCTCTTTATATCTTGTTCGCAGAGATTGCAAGACGACTTTAGTTACCAAATATGGGAAATGTAGGCGTGTAGGTGACAAAATCTCTTTGCGGTCAGATGAAAACAATCAGTATCCTCTTGGGTCTAGGGATCAGCCAATCACAGCACGCCGATTTCTAAACCTCTCCACTTAATGACGTCAATGGTGACCCAATTAGTTGTCGAGGGTCAACTCAGGTAATCTCTATGCACGCTGATTGGCCAAAATTTGATGACACAGTAATTCTTAGCGTGATGAAAACAACTTGATTATTAAAAAGTCGACGTTTGAAATGAATCCTTTGTCAGTAAAATAAACACATTGAAAACAATGGCAAGTTGTAATTTCAATTGGTTTTGAGTGACAGACCCATTTCCGTCCTAGAAGATTCTTCGAATGTGCATTCCACCGCCGATCTTTGCTTCTTCTGCCTAACGAGGGACTTGCACGTCCGATTTACAGCTCGCCGCACTTCAGTAGAGTGTAAGCGTTCAGCTGTATTCAGAGCTACATAAGCATTTCTTCAAAACATCTGACTTTTGCTTTGGGCGATTTGAGAATAATGAAGGCACTGAACCAAAACAAGGTATTGTGTGTCGGATCGTGGGAAAATAATTGTTATGGTTCACATCGTCGGAAAACATGACCAAATCGGGAAGTGGCGATCTCTTACGAGTGTGACGTAGTCACAAGCCGAGCAAGTGATATCGAAAGGTCAAAGATAAGCTTTGCTGTTTAGCTTGCCGGTGATCATTTTAGTTCGGCAAGGATTTAAATTTAACCCGTAAAAGCTGCATTCAAAAAATGTTTTGCTTGCGACTAGAACTAAAACTTAAACCGATACGAAGGATAGTTTGTAACTGGCACAAGAGATCTACCTCTGAGTATGTTAAAATAAACTTCTTTATTTTGTCCTTTGTTTAAGCGATCTTTTCCTGTATTACTCTTGTAAACAACGCACGTGAACAAAGGGTCTGCATTAAAATTGGCTCAACTATGTTTTATACAGTTTTTATACCAAAGGAAGTTTACGGAGTTCATTTTGATAATACTCACTTCCTTCATTTGACCCACCGCGGTTGAAAGGCTCAACAACCTAACAGTTTGTTACATGTATGAAATGTAACAGTTTCACAAAGGCATTCCAAATATCTCATGCTGACTAAAGCAAACAGTTTTCATCGAACCTGAAGTGGATGGGCAAATGATACCCTTTGCCACTGACAATCCTTTTGTGTAAATAAATCGTTCGTAGTCTGAAGAACGAGAAATATTTCAATTAGTCTTTTTCGTTCTAATCCCGAGGAGATTATCATGCATTCCATGTGGCGATCGCTTTCGCTTTTCATACCGAGATGCCGATAACACGCCGAGATGCTTCGGCAGACAACCGTAAATAACATCGGAATGTCGAAAGCTGATATCGTTGTGGGGGGCGTATTATCTTCGTAGGCGGAGTCGCGAAGCCGAACTTTGCCGACCGCGTCGCTAACAGAAAGAAAGGGGTCATTGACAATTTCCGATGTCTACAATATCAGACTGTTTACAAACTAAAGATTTTCTAAAATGGGAACAAAGCTTTTCTGGGCGTCGCCCAGGTGTCAAGTGGTAGGGTCAACACATTGTGCCAAAAATAGCGTTCCCATTAACATCGATGGGCTTACGCGAGATTGTACGCTGATTGCTCGGGTCATACCTTATTAAGCAGAAACTTTTACGGACTTTCAATATCAGTATTTTGAACAGTTTCTCTTTGAGAACTGTCTGATATCCGTGTTATTTTAAACGTTCCTGTTTGTTCTGAAGATTGCATGGATATTTCTCACATGGCTTTGTCGCTGAACGTTCACCTTTGCTGATGTTTTCAAGAACATTATTTGTAAAGGGAAAATGTTAGCACAGTCTGTCATCGCGCGCATCAGAATTCTGGTATCTGGCAAATTATGTACCATACTGGGGAGCCCATACTGGGTGCCTGAAATAGAAGACCTGCGTGGTCCGATAGGATTGTCACAATGGAATACTGCAAGATCCTCTCAAAACGGTTTCCCACAATTTGGATATAGATTTTTAGCTGATAAGCCGTGATTTCGGACGACTTAACTGGAAATCTTGCTGTAAACTTGGACTGATAACTCCTTTCGAACTTCAGCGCCGAAATGCATTGAAGTAAGTAAGCCGAAAATTTAGTTCACTCACTAGAATGTTTTGATAACAAGAAATTTAATTTATCTACGCGAGATCTCTAGCTCTCCATGACCCCATCACTTTGTTACATTATTTTCTGTATGTCATCATGGTGTTACGTCGACTTCCTTTCGGAATTTCTTGTTAGTCAGGTCATTTCCTGCGGCGGTCCCGTAGCATTCGTTTGACGTCAAATGCGGTTTTCCGGTGAAGCTCAAGTGACAAAATACATTTCTCAGAATCTATTTCCTGTGCACACGAATCAGCGTTTTGATGCTGAACAAAAACATTTTCGACAAGTCGCAGAGAGTTCAAGCACGATCAGCGAAAGGAAACTAGATTGCCTTCACCGATGTGAAACAACAAGATCACTGGCCCACAATGTATCTGCTTTTCAACGATGACTAAATGTAAGAAATTTCCAGTTAACAGATTAAAGCCCATAAATGATCCAAACGATTACGGTTGCTCACTCGAAATATAACGTCTTTACCGAGTTATATAAAGCAATAATATTGCCCGAGAACCGAAAGTAAAATTGGCTTTTTTAAATTGATTTTTATATTGTGTAAAACGTACGGAAAACTCTTTTGGTCATGATAAATTGTTAGGTTATAATAAACAGAGTGAGCATATCACAGCAGTCGCTCCTTGTTACGGTTCGTAGTGCACGATTTTTGTTCAAGTAGCGGGGCGCTGACACTGTCTCAAAGAAAGAAGTTGTTCCGTTCACAGACTCATTTATTCATCGTCATGGTACATTACAGATTTTAGCATCCAAATTTGTGATTTATTTGGTGTTCTCCGGTGCGTGTTTTTGTGAGCGAAACTAATTTGATGATTTAAAACACTGCTCTAGGCACAGCGTATGATCAGGCTTGTGATGAAGTCACCAGTTCGTATTTAAATTTATACTACAGTACAACTCAACCGTGTGATGCTTTATCAAGTCACAACAGTATCCTCAGTGTGGGCAAAGTTGTTTCAGAGGTGATCTTATCACGGGTTCCGCGGAATCAATCTTCGGAAAGAATGGGCTGGTCGATTATTTCTGCTCTGTGAAACTCCTATTCAAGCTGGGGGATGTCTAGTGATGTGTAAAATACGGTACTTGTGCTCCTCGTCTACTTCCCTGGTGCTCCGCTTTGGCGAAACTGAGTTCTGTTTAAGTCTAAAGCGCCCAATGACTTGAGGTTCAAGAACTGGAATTCAAGTGAAAGAACACAAGGGATACCGAAACCGGCTTCATAGACTGAGCGCTGAGCGCGCCGGGTTGGTGAGTACACACTGGCTCCTTGAATGGCTTCTGAGACTGTGCAACACTAATGATTATTATTTATACATCATGATTGAAACTGAAAGCAGCACTTATCATAAGATGCGATGCGAGGGACGGTCACATGCAGTTGTGTTAATTATAGCTTATCCGATATTTCTACAACGGAACTCTTTTATTACTGCAGTCATTAAGTCAAACCTACATATGTTATCTTCATTTTTATTGCTGGTTTTCAGTAAGAACAAAACTTTCAGCCAACTTTCTCAAGCCTTTGAATTGAGGGAAAAGTCTTTCATCAGTGCCGATTTTACAAAGGCCAGAACTCAATTAATGGTCACTGGCTTGCTAAAGACAAGCAACTTGACAAAATCGCGGCGTATATAACCGGAAAAGCTCCATCGGATCTGAGCATTTTGCGAGAAGGTAAAAATATAACTGATATGCAATGTAAACAAAGGTTGCCGTTAGCTTAAACAACACGGAAAGAAATTATGTTCTCTTTAATTTCGTTTCACTCAGTTGCTTAGTAAACATCTACTGCGGTGGGTTAAACAAATAGTTAAGTGTCTTTTTGTAAAAGAACGTTGATATCGACTCAAATTTTAAGAAAAAATAAGAACTTGTAAAGGAAATCTTTTTCAGATCAGGGACATTTCTGAGGTTAAAATGTTTTTAATCGTAGAGAACAAGATTACTAAATTATTTTCAGTATGAAAACATGAGAGGCTTTGAAAGTTTAAAAAAATTATGAAAAAACATCTCACTACATGCCGGCTGTGATCCGCTAGAGGAGGCGTATTTTAAATTCTTTAACAGTGAAAGAGAACTCTGTTTAAATGTAAAGCCTGAGTCTATATTGTCTGTATTGCCCTAATGCAAGAACATAAAAACTTTGAACGTTCAACATCAGTTACTGAGCAGTTTGTACAAGTGAAAGGAGCCGTCAGCAATCAAGTTATAAAAACACTGAGAAACATTAAAAACTGGATCCAGCTGGCAAGCCAGAGTGACAATTCAGACAATTCAGTAAAGTTAAGGTATTAACTAACTAAAGGTAAATCAGTCATAACGCACTATTTTACGCAATATGATAACTCATAATAGGAAAAAGTAACCTGGAGTACGATAAGTAAACCAATCGATGTCAACCTCTCTATGAAGAGAACTGAACAGAAAGCAAACTGTTGGACTATTATAATTTTATGGTCTGTGGTTTTGAAAAGGAAAATAAGCTTCGTGAAATAAGGTCACTTTGTTGTTGGAAACCGTTTAAAAATGTTGCGTAATCACCGTTCCATACATGCAAACCTAATCTTGAGTTAAATTTTCTGTCCGAATAAATGCATTGTTAGACAGTTTTCTTATTAGCCTGCTGTCATTCGGCAGTATTTTTTTTAACCAATACCTTTTTTGACATTATAGAATCAGAAATAAACGTTGCTAAAGATGTATTTCCGGCTTTCCGATTTGCTATTCTATTCTCACAAGATGTGTTTCAACACCAGATAAAGAGGGTATTACCTTTGACTGAATTGTTGGCGTGTTTGTTTTCAGTTGTTGATGCTTGTTTCCTCAACTGGAGGTTTCTGTTGTGAGTAACACTGGTTTCTATACCAACAAGACTGTCTGTACACCATTCAAGGATTAAGGGTTCACACACATATCAATTACGCTTTACTTTCATTTTGAGCATAGGCGTACGGGCACCTTTGGACCTGGGGGGGGCGGTGACCTTATTGCCCGAAAAAATAACACAATGCCCGAAAGCGTGCGTTGTACAAAAGCACTCAAGCCGCAGTAAAAACAAAAACCTTCACATTTGTAACGTCTAATAAAATTACAGTTGAACCCCGAGTTTTGGAACCTCCAGAGGAAACGAAAATTGGTTCGAAAAATCGGATATTTGGAGAAATTTGAGGTAACTAAAATACGGAAAATACAAAACAGTTAACCCCAACCGTACGGTCCGCCTTTCTGTGTTCAGTTTCTAAAATTACAGTGTTCGACTGAGGAGAGGGAAACGACTTACGTTTCGAGTTGTCGGGTGGTTCGAAAAAAAATGAGGGTTCGAGAGATCGGGATTCAAACTGTAGTTATTTTGAAACCTCGGATACTCTATAGATTGCCTAGTAAAATCCAAAACTTATAAAAGAAACAGTAAATTATTTCTCGTTCGTGAAGTTCAAGAAAATTTTAAAACAGCTCTTTGTGGAGCCATTGAAAACGGCTTTTGTCAGAACCACCACAAAAAAGTCTAGGTCCTCGTTTGTTTTGATTCTGTTATTCTTTGGTCATGGAAGTAATATCCATCTCGTCAGGATTTCTACGATACACATGTAAACGATATATGGCTTTTCCAAAACAAATTACCTGGTCTTGACAAGGCAAACGTCAGAGAAAGTAGCCTTCAAGTCTGGCTTTGACAACCTTTTAGAGTATTTTCTCCCGAGTACTTTTGCCCGAACCATCAGCGTTTTGCCCGAAAAATTTCAAAAATTTCTGTGACTGGGGGGGCTGCAGCCCCCCTCGCCCCCCCGGCTCGTACGCCTATGATTTTGAGAGGGTTTTTTTATGTTCATTTAATAATGTAAATTTAGCTTAGCCTAAGAAAACTTTGTTACAAAAGTACAAAAGTGTAAACTGAAGTTATGATTCAACTGGTTATGCACAATTCCTTAAATTGCAATCTTGTCATTTTGAGGTTATGATTAAAAAATTCAATAGTTTTCTACTTCGTTTCGATATCTTAACGTGCTATTTAATTTTTATAACACCAAACTGCGATTTATTTAGTGTCTACGTAACTGAGTGACCATGTCAACACGAAGCTTGTCGTGTTTATCTTCGGGTAATCGGTTTCAATCGTGGGTGTGTCGGGAATTCTCGGTATGTCTCGCAACGCAGTTGTTTGTTTGTATCGTGGAGAGAGAAAACTCCAGACCTGGGTGGACGTGCACAGGAATTTGTAAATAGCGGCAGGAATTTGCAGTCGTCTCAGTTACAGATATGATATTTGTCACGGCAACTGAATTCGTAGAGCCACCCATACACTTATTGTTTCTTAGAAAAACAAAACTGTAGATCATCAATGATGGCAGTTTTTCATGGTAAGAGAGAGAATTGCTTTACCCGAGTGCTTATGATATCTTAAACTTTAAACAGATTTTTTACGAACGTTACAGATTACAATTTTATCTACCACAGTCAGCACAATTGAAATTAATCATGCAAAAGGTTTAGGGTACGCGTGTCTGTTTTAACCGAACACACATAGGGAATAACAGCTGTCGCAACTCTCGAATGATTTCTAGATTTGAGATGATTTCTTAAAATCTGACCGTGCAATTTGTAACGCTGCATGTACATCTGAAACTTGCGATTGACGTTACTTAGAATTTCATTGAAAGAGATTTTGACATGAAGAATTACTAGTAGATAGCAAGAGATGAAAACATGGTCTCTTGTAGATATGCCGTGTGATTTTGAAACCCAGTACGGCCATGTGACAAAAAATGCTGTTAAGTCTGTTTTTTCTTTTCGTGTGAACGATATATCTATCCTTTAAACCATCAAGTGTTTTAACGCTAGTTTAGTTGTTTACTCCTCCTCCGAGCAGTTAACGAGTTGTTTTGATGAAAACACTTCTCTGCAGTAAAACGAATCTTTGTCTCCGCACCGAACTACAGCTTTGGCCCAGTGATAAAACATTTTGTGAACTCAATGTATTTAACCTTCCGAAAATTGAATTTAATGAGGCTTAGTCGAAGAATAAATTCGGTTTCTTAGTTTCTATCTTGTAGTGTTAGCAAAAACTCTTATGTTTGTTCCTTTTGAGATTGTTCAATTGTTCGCTTTTTGCTAAAACACGAGTTGACCTAGTGTTAATCGAAACATCGAACCTATCCATCGACCAATTTCACAGTCAGCACGTTCTGGTCCCTAAAACATTTGTGTCTCAGTTGCATCTCGACAATATGATTTTCGTTGAAAGTGGATAGCAGGACCTTAGTTAGACCTCAAATATCACCTTGATATCACTGGTAGATTGTAAACTCCATTGGTAGCCGTATTACACGGTAAAAGGAGAGAAACTAGTGTTGCAGCACGGAAAGTCCTCAGTAGGTCTACGTTCGTGAAGTCTCACCGCGCAGCTCTCCGCCACAGTGATCAGGTATTTTACTGTTTCATCAATCATCTCTAGCTCTGTATTGAAATCAGTAGGTAGCTATATAGTCGTTGTTCACCCCGACATGTCGGTGGAGCAATCATCTCTCAGTTCCAGTCAGTAAACACTAAGCTCTTTCAAGACGGCAAATTTTTCTCAAGAGCTGTTCTCTTGGACTGCCTAGGAGATGGAAACTAAATAGTTGTTTTAAGTCAGCAAAATAATAGCGGAATTAGGATTAAATCATTTGTTGTACAAGTTTATAACAACAACTCCTTTACAACCAATTTAATGAATAAGAGACAGCACTGATTTGATTTGAAAAAAATGAACAATAAAGGATTGGTTTTTTCTATACCCAGTTCAGGGTGCGAGAATTAGCTGAATTCAACAATTAATTAACAAACAGCTTTCGAATTAGAATAGAATAGTATGGAATAGAATAGAAAGCCTTTATTTTAATTTAAAGCTGAAAGCTTGTGGGGCCATGTATAAAGAAGAAAGACCTAATAATTATGTTGTGATAAGTAAAAATTAAAACAACTGATCTTATAAGGAACTGCTATATATACAAGATTTGCATGTCTGAAAACATTCAAATGTAAATAAAATTGTCATCACCATGCTGCACAGTTGAGGCGGACGCTACGTTGAATTTAAAATCTTTGAAGTAATATTTTGTTCTCAAGCGTTGTATCAATTCCTTCTGCTTTATCTGTGGAACTCCATGTTCATTAAAACTAACAGTGTTCCATAAAACTGAACCTCTATAAGCGAGCGCGTCCTTCATATATCTAGTATTAAATCTGGGGACAAGTAAGCAGTCATTTCCACGTAAAGAATAACCGTTGCAAGGTTTGGTGAAAATATCTTTGGATAACAATTCAGGGAGGCAATTTTGTTTTAAGAAAAATCTTGAAAATATCTAACTTGTAATGTAGAAAGAGAGTGGGCCACTGATAGTATCCAAACGCGTCACATGGCGCAGGTGACGCCAAATTCTTTCTGTCGAAGTAAATTCTCAAAAAAGACTGTGTTAGCAGGAGGGCGCTAGTTGAACTGAATAATTTTTTGTGATTTATCAATGTGAACTCTCAATGCTCTTTGTAAAGGTTCTTGTACTCGCTTTCAAAACAGTTTACGTCTAACTTAGGTCAGGTGACCTCAAGCGTTTTGTCTGTGCCGGAAATCTGTTGTCTTGTTGAGTCGTTTTTTTCTCTCTTTTTGTAGCTTGGAATTTTCTCTTCGGTTATTCGTTTCTTCGACTGAACGCACAGCAAGATACATATATCTTATTAGACGTTTTGTTGTGTAGTATCGCTGAGTATTTTTACGAGTTGTGCCGTATTTTGGCGAGCCCGTAGGGCGAGTCAAAATACAAACAACGAGTAAAAATTTCAGCGATACTACGCAACAAAACGTCTTATAAGAGATTTATTATACAACAAGCCAAATTGGTATGTTTGTGCGAGCGAATTTCGTGAAATTTTATTTACAGGGAATGCGTGACAGAAGTATGCGGAGCGGAACGGAGATTGGCGCGGGAAATCCAGCGAACTGATTCGTCAACGGCAGGAAACCTGTCTAACCGGTCCTCTGGAGTACGAATACCGCGTGATATTTGTACTCGGCATAAGCGTTATTTGTACTCTGCGAAGTGCAGTTGGATAATAATGGTGCCTATCAGTGTTTATTAATATAGAACGAAAGGTTTTTCCTTTTAGGGGTAAGGCGTTGTTGCCCCTCAGCGTATTTCGGCTGTTACTTTCTAAAGCTGATTTACCAATTAAAAAGACCGAAGTTTTACTCTTGTATCCTTCATACATGTATTCGGTTATAAACAATAGAGATTATTAAAGGGACATATAATCACAACATGATAAAAGTGCTGAAAGTTATGATTGGCCGTATCTTTAGTCAAGCCTAAATGATACTAAATCAACCAGGACAAAGATATTTTGTAAATTGTAGCGATTTTTTCGAGACACAATAATAGAACTTAAAGTTCTTGTAAAACGTATCAGCAATAAAAAACTGTTTTGAAAAACGTTTCTTTGTTATAAATTGCTTATGTTGCTTTATTGTTCATTAGTTTATTACGTTGGAACAACTGACATGATGGAGAGAGACTTCGATGTTCTTGATCTTGCTTATTTGAAAACTAAATTAATAGCGATTAATTGAATTCAAAGTCGGAGTAATATAATAAGTTTAATTTGAATTAAAATTCTAAATCTATTGAAAATTCAAGCTTGAATTTCATTTTTAGGTCCAACGAAAAGCTTGATGCATATATATTGTCCATTATGCTTGGCCAAGAGAAAATTCTCGTCCCCTCATACTCTCTTGGCTTTGGTGAATGATTTTCGTTGGAGGTTTACATTTCTTCTCTCATAGAGTGAAGTAAGTTTGCATTAGCTTTGCATGTCTTGTCTCGTTGTTGCATTTACCAAGCATCTAATCTCACCTGCGCAATTACTGAAAGCAAATAGGCGTTGCGCTTGCCTGCCTTCGAAAACTGTAACTTTCTTTATACCAACACACGGTCGTTGTGAAACCCAACCTCGTCCCCAGGGCCTTCTCGCCGTTCCCTCAGGGAGAGTGCACCCTTGAACACCTGGCCGGCACGCTGGGTTGGGCGTTGGAACACCCGTTGGAACACCCGCGAAAGTCGGTGTCGGTGGCCCATTTGAAGTTTGAAGGAAATAGTGCTTTGGTGAGGGCATGAAGTTTTTGAATCCCTTTCATGTTCTACGAATATTTTTCTCGACAACTGCATGACATTTCTTTCTCCGTACAACATTCATTTTCCGGCTCACTGATGGTGCCTGAATCTTGGAGTTTTGGCTGTGCCCGTGGTCGAGTACGTGAATATCTTTTTAGTAAAAGTACGCATGCTTGCAGGATATATACTTTTTTTAAAATCACTCAGGCCCCCAACCCTCCCCGTCAAAAGTCAAGTAGCGCTACCCCTTGGTTCAGTTGCTTTATGTTTGTGAACAAAAAAAACTCCAGAAAGGGCAACGGACAAATCAAAAATACCGAAACCTGGTAGGTTCTTATCAGCAAATGCAAAGGTTTGAAAAAACTGAACTTAGAAAGGCGGACTGTACTGTCGGTGTTAACTGTTATATATTAAAAACTTAATGACTGGTCCTGAAGTAAACAGTTTTTGTAACTCGTGCTTAGTATAGTATTGTTGTTTCCCCGAGAATCTCAATGTTTTCCAAGACGAAGTCGAGGGAAACATTGAGATTCGAGGAAAACAAAATTCACTGTTCCGCAAGAGACCAGTCATTAGGTGATTTGTTATATAGCCAAACAAAACAAAAGCAAATTTTGAAAAACGCGCTGAGATTTGAGCGACATCAGGCCACCTCTTATCACGTGCAACAGCGGTCAACATTGCGCGGGTAACAGTGAACTATTTCCTGTTTGACGTCACAGTTTTCGCAATGTTACCCGTTCATGGCATTTGGCGGGAGACAGTTTCATTGTTAGATGTCATGTGACCATGAACTAGCCAATGAATGGGCGCGGGAAAAACACCAGCTATATAAACCATTTCCAATATTTGCTATTTATGTTGTGTTGCCCTAGTCGTTGTACCCAAATAATTAACAATTATCCTGCGAAATCGCGCGGAATATCGTCTGATACTTAGCCGACTCGGCCTACGGCCTCGTCGGCTAAAATCAGACGATATTCCGCGAGATTGAGCAGGATAATTGTTTTATTATTCAACAAATTGATAACAAAATTGATTTCCAAGCTCGTAACATTTTAAAACCTTTCTGTCGACATTTTTTCACTTCAGTTTTTCTTCCCACGTACGAAGCTACGTATACCGCCGGATATCTGTTACGGATGACACATATCGAGAGTATCATGACCATATTTGGATAGTGTTACAATTTGTTGAATAATAAAAGCACTTAACTGTACGCTATAATAAGGGCTAACTAAACCTACGTACGTAAGGCTCAAACTTGTAATAGGTTTGAAATCTATCTCGTAAGGGCTTCAAGCATCGACTGACCCGCAGTGGGTCGCAGTGGGGGAAGGGAACTACATAATATATAGATTTAGGTCACCCTAAAAGCGGAGCTCCTGTACCCTGATTAGGCTAACTTAGGATAAGGTTGAATTAATTTTGATTTGAGTTTTGTAACTTTGCGGTGGGGTTTTGTTTGGCTTTCTATTTTGAGTTAAATAATCACAAAACCGATACACACACAAAAAAAACATTTGCAGAGAAGAAACAGTTGTAATGGGGTTTACTTTTAAACCTGGATTAGAGTTAACAGGCTTCCGAAAAACCCGGCTCTAATAGGCCTTTTGCAACAGTTGGTCACGTGACGTGCTTTTCAAGAACACACTGATTAATCATTGGTAATGCATAATGTTATCAGAAATGGAAAGAACAGTTCCAAATAAGCTTACATGCAAATTTTCAGGTTTATATCTTTTAAGGGGGAAATTTTATGGACGTTAAAAATTAGAAGGATTTGTATGAGAAGAAGTCGCTTTGCCCTCCAGTCACGCTCCAGTGGTTTTCCATACAAATCCTTGTAATTTTGCAAGTTTTCAAGCTGCCATAAAATCTTTCCCTTTCGGTGTAAGGGCCTAGAAATTTCCATTTTTCCTAATATTTTACCCCTCTTTCTATCTCCAATGGTTATATGCCGGCAGCTTCTTTTGGTAGTGATTAATAACAGAAAAGGTTTCTGGAGGGCAAAGCTTCCTCGCTTCCATACAAAACCTTCTAATTTTTGCAATATTCAAATCGTCATTAAATCTCAACCTTATACGGCATTGGTCTGAAAATTGGTGTCCTGGTTATTTAAAGCATGCTCGTTCCAGCTCTGATATTCATTTTGCTGTAGCTAAAAGTTTAAAAATTATCGGTCACGTGACCAACTGTTGCAAAAGGCCTATTCAACAAGTAAACCTGGCATGAGCCCGCGATCCAATCGAAAACCAGCACTTGGTCAGCGGTCAACTTTAATAAATCACGTGACCTCGATGAGCTACAAACGTGAGCCCGCGATATGGTCACGTGATACTGGTCAGCGGATAACTTAATTGGACAGGTGTCAACAGGAGCCCATGGGCTCCTGGTGTCAATTGATCATAACCAGAAGCCTATCACCTAGAATAGGTGATTAGCTTCTGATCATAACATGATGTCGTATTTCAAAAAAGTACACGGTAAACTAAGGCTGCATGTCTCTGTCAACCTATTATTTGGAGTATGGCCGCCATGTTGCGCGACTCCGCCACCACCATTGCCGGATTTCATACGTCGGGGGCCTGGGTACAATCGGTGTATTATGGGATTAACAACACAAGACCCATATATTCAGAAAGAGCACACCGAGCTTTACAAAATCTTTAAGTTTCGTGTTAATTGGGCCATTATTGAACAAGATACAGCCATTCAAAAACTTTAAAATCTGTAAAGAAATGTATGGCTTTCTGGACAAGTGTCCGGAAAATGTATGGATTTCCGGACAAGTGTCCGGCAATCCATACATTTGTTACTTAATTTTTACGTTTTTGAATGGCTGTATCTTGTTCAATATTGGCGCAATTTACACGAAACTTAAGGATTTTGTAAAGCTCGGTGTGCTCTTTCTGAATATATGGGTCTTGTGTTGTTAATCCCATAATACACCGATTGTACCCAGGCCCTCACGGTATGAAATCCGGCAATCGTCGTCGTCGTGCGTACGCGCCCACGAGAACTACCGCTGGCCACGATAACATGAGAAAATCATAAAAATTCTTTTTCTTTGGCCATCGTAGCTTAAGGTGGCCGAACACAGTTTTCGCGCGTGCTTTTGCTGATGCAATATTTCGCACGTGCACAAGGATTTCAAAGAACAAACATGCCGTCAGTAGAGCGATCATTTTCTTTACTCAGCACTCGCACTATCTGTGTTATTTTTCTCTATAATTGAACGCAGTGTATTGATGGCTTTAGTCTTTAATTACAAAGATATGTTAGAAAAGGTAACGGTGCAAAGAACCCAGCAATTCTCAGCTTTTGTTTGTTACCGAAAGAACCCAGTTAAATGCAGCGCATGCGTAGTAAGTCGAAAAAATTGCGATTGAGTGAAAAATTGACTTTCGGAGATACGCCTATTTCTCGAGAACCACTCATTAGAATTTCACGAAATTTAGAGCGAAAATACTTTAGGAAATAAGTAACTGGAGGATTCAAAAAAATTAAAATTTAACAAAGGAAATTCAAGATATGCCAGTGAACCTTCAACGAGGGATAATTAAAAATCTGTTTGTTAAATTATTATTAAAATAGCGCTAACATGTGAGTATCGTTACAATCTTGTTGCATGCAAATTATAAAGAAAATCTAATGACTAGATTTTCTGCAAATGAACAAAACCGATTTTAAACGCCTGTTTATAATTAATCATGTTGCCATGGCAACGGCACATACGACAGTTTAATTATCAAAAAGTTGAAGTTTGTGTTGTTAACTTGCTTGCTGCCATTTTTGGCGACCAAAGGATGAAGGGTTTTAGAAGCAAAGGTAAATGAAACAGAGGTATCAAAAACTGTGTTCAGCCACCTTAATGAGCAGTTTGTGTGCTATTTCTCATGAGAAAATCAATTTATGTGTTTCCTTTATTTCCCTATATGGGTATGGGGCTCCGCTTGGCGATCCTTCGGGCCGCCGGAGCTCCGCTAAAAACAAAGGGGGTTCTTGTCGTACCTTCAACGGGGTAAAATCGTGGGATATTCTAGTGGTACTATGAAGAAAATCGCATCTTTCCTATTGAAGCCATTTTAAAACATAGACAAGTAGTCTGTACGAGAAGAGAAATGCCGTTTACTATTTAACAATTAGCCGCAGACGTTTTTCCTGTAGAACTATTAGCCTGCCAAGTTTCAATGGTCTGCGCTGCTGCTGTTTATTTTCTTGAGATAATATTGGGCTGAGTGTATGACGTCATCAATTATCTCATTTGCATATTTTAAACATTTTTCAAACTTAAATATCTCCGGTAGGCCTATCCAGATTCTGCTCGGCAAATTTTCAGCAACTTTTAGGATTTTGAGCAACTTTTTTGTCAGAGAGCAACTTCTAGCAATTTTTTGGAAAACTAGCACTTTTTTGGTAACTTTTGGGCTTTTTAACCTATTTTGGACCAAAATGCTGAATAACCCCCTTTTTTGTAAATAAACAAGTTTAAATTCTAAACATCTTTCTAGTAAAACTCATATTTTTACCCTTTGAATGGGTATCATGTGGAGTTGTGGACGTGGTAATTAATTACAAGAAGTGGATTTCTTCGTCATCGGAAGACAACGTGGCGTCCGCCATTTTGCTTACACACAGTCCGCTGCCCCAGCCTCGTTCCCAGGGCTTTTCCCTTCTCGTGAGGGCCGCCCGCCGCCACCCTCCCCCCCCCCCGCCCCACGAGAAGGGAAAAGCCCTGGGAACGAGGCTGGGGCAGCGGACTGTGTGCAAGCAAAATGGCGGACGCCACGTTGTCTTCCGATGACGAAGAAATCGTAAACCCCATTGAAACTGCAGTTAGCAGGGGAGCTTCGCTCGTGGAGCCTGAAAAGGCTTCGATTTTTTTTTTCTTTTATTACTTTTTGTTCGATTTTTTCCTTAGTTGTACCTTAACCTGATCACAAAGCAATTGTTATTAAAATTAGACATGCTGTCTTAAAAACTTTCGAGCAACTTTACAAAATTTTTGAGCAACTTTTTCAAATTTGAGCAACTTTTGAGCAACTTCTTGGCATATTTCTTAGCAACTTTTTACCTTTTTCGGAGCAGAATCTGGACGCCCCTAATCTCCGGAACTAATGCAGATATTTTCAAACGGTAAACGGCGTTTTTATTCTTTCATGGAATTCTGTGTGATGCACCTAAAATATAACGGGCTAAAAATTTGATCATAGTACCACTTTAATAAGGTCATTCTTCAGTATTGCATTGCGCATCCCTACAGCGCATAATTTTACGCGTGATTAGCGCGCGCGCATTAGAAAATGGCGGCTTTTTCTTTACGGCTGGACCTCGCCAAAGAGGTCAACTGTCATTTTCTCAAAAACGACTACGGTGACCTATCCTTTTTTTTAGTTGTTTTGAATTGAATAGTAAATTTCTATATGTAGAATAAATATAGACCAATTCTCAGTGTTGAGGAAAAAACAATCGTCATAAACGTAAATTTAGCAAGCAATCTTGACTGTAATCATGGTGCTATTATAAGGATTTATATGGAATAAACAAGGTGCTGCTGCTCCTAAACGAACATGGGGACCCCTCATTTTTATTTCAAAATTTAAGTTTCCACAATATAAGCAATCAATTGGCAAGGTTTGAGAAAAATCTCAGTGTAGGTTCTATTTAGGTGAAATGACCTTAAGATTCAAAAGGTCCGCATTGGGAGCTGGGTAAATTTCCACATTTCCAATATTACAAAAAAGTGAGAAACGTCATATATGCTATCATGCTATACGGTATAATATACTCATCTTCGGGTATATCACGAACTCGCGATGTGACCAGCTCTCAGTTGGTAGGGCACTCCACCGGGTAACCTGCGATCAGGCGTCCCTTACATTTTTTTGTCGCGGCGGGAAGGTACGCCTGATACAATTACTTGACTATTTGTCTGTTGCTACAATCTTGGACAGAATAAAAGGAGAAATAAAACCACCCCTCCCCCGAATCAATGATGAACTCGCCGTCTAACCAAAGCGCGCCATTTTTTCCATCATTGAAATGGGGGAGGGGTGGTCTTAATTTCTCATTTATTTTGTCCAAGATTGTAGTCCAGAATCTGGACTTTTTTCTGATTGGTCGAGAAACAGAAAGGCACTTAGAACTGAGCCATGATTGGTTTCCTTTGTGGCGATGTGATTTCCGGTAAAAAAAAAAATCACGCGTGCTGATGAATACCATCATGACGTCTGATGACGCGAGCGAAGAGAGCGAGTTTTTGTCAGCTTTATTATAAAATGCTTCTCTTCAGAGTTTTGTTCACAAAACTCTCAATGAGGAACAAATAGAATGCATTCATAGAATCGCATGCTACGGGAGAGATGTTTTGGCGGTGCTGCTGACGGGATTAGGCATGAGCGTTATATATGTATTACCACCGTTTTCGTTGATACGCGACTTTCGAAAACAAAACACCCGCGGAAACGTTTCCAAAATTTCCGTCAATTATACATGTTATCGACAGATCGGATCGAAATCCACCAATCACAGCCCGCTAACATAACGTAAAGAAGGTGTGAAGGTCTGAAGGCTGTGATTGGTGGATTTCGATCCGATCTGTCTATAACACGCAAGACTTCCGGTAATTCTGCTTGGTTATCCGGAGATGGCATCGCCGACATTTGCGCTGACATATATTTTAATTAGGGGATGGCAGACAAATAGTCAAGTAATTGTATCAGGCGTACCTTCCCGCCGCAACAAAAAGTATTAGGGACGTCTGATCGCAGGTTACCGGTTGAGCACTGCACAGATATCGCAGAGGTCACGGGTTCGAATGCAGTTCAGGCCTAGTGGGGGTAAACGTGAAAGCTGTTTTCACGTCGCCTTTCTGCCAATATCTCGGTCACGTTTCAAGCAACGCCCTGTGCTTATTTCATTAACCAATGTTTGGCGTTTGTATGGAAATTTCTGGGCATTTTGGGAAAGAGATCTTTAAAGGATAGGTTAAATTGAAAAAAATATGAAATGTTGAAGACTTGATAGATTTGGAAAATTGAAATTAGAACTGAATTGAAGTGTTGGAACTTCTTGGAGAAGAAAAAAATTCAAGCCAACTTTGCAAAGAGGTGCTTTTCCCAACCAGCAGCTTTCACCAAATGGCTTTGGCATCAGTTTTCTAAAAGCCCTTAGGGAGACCAACGCGAGGACTAAAAAGTTCAAGAGACCCATCAGTTCTCCGTAAAAAAGTTGATTTATTTCTATGTACAACCAGCTTCAGCGCCAGCTTGCATTCCAACACAAATCCAGTACATCCTGTAGTCTGCTTGGCAGGCGTTATTCGATTCGTCACGCAACATTTCTCAAGACCTGCTGTGTGACAACTCTAACAGCTGCAAAAGAGACCAACATTCATAACGCCACAGTAAAACTAAGAAACAAAATTTTCGGTTTCTTGTTGAGGCAAAGTTTAGAACAGCCCTAAAGTTAAATAACGTTTTCACAAAAATATGTAATAATCAAGCCTTCAAAACATTAGAACGTTCTTCCAGTAATCAATACTAAGTATAAAGCCCAAGAAAAACTTTTATGTCCTCTGCAACACCACCGTAGTACGAACTAAACATTGCTTTGTCTCATCCTTTCGCCCAATTTAGACAACAAATGTACACTCTAGCTTATTCTCAGGTATTATTGAAATCATGTGGTTCGACCCAGGTGTACCTGATTCGTCCCTTTTGAAATGAGATAAAAACAGGGGCGAGTCTCATTCCACAGACACTTGTTTTGGAGACCATTTCTTTTGTCCCTAGTAGCAGTCCCCCAGGCGACTGCAAGACGACACTCAACACAAGTTTCTCACTTTTTAAGTGGCGAATGATGGCTGGAGACAAGGAATTGGGATTTTAGATCACTTGATCCAATCAAAGTGATTATCCCTGTGAGAGTTCCACTGTTAATTATATGCTTAGTTAACATGTTGCAAATGTTTCTGGAGTACAAATAAAAATTCAAAATCTATTTAAATGTTGTTACAGTTGTCTGACATGTTTAGTAAACAAAATTTCCCATCCATTTCTGACATTCCATTTGCTCATGCTTTAAAATCTAAAAAAGATCTGCCAATGATTGGCACAGACTTCTTTGAATTATGATCTGCAGTTTCAATACTAAGCATGAGTTACAATTAAAACAAAAAGACATGCTGCAAAAAAAACACTCTTCACAAAAATGATTGCAAAATAGTGACCAAAATGACTATCAATAAAAATGAGCCCAAAAGCCACAAGCTTCACCTTAAAAAAAAATTGCACCAAGAATTGCTGATTCATGACTTCATGCATGAGCTCCTGTAACTGAATTTATTGTTTCCTCAACCTCTGAAACATGTTTGTCTTTTCTTGAAGGATTTGACTTTGCAGATGAACCAAGCGGTCTGGACTAGTTCCAAGTTGATATCAGATTCCTGGTAAGCTTAACGATTGTCTTGGATTTGAACAAAGAACTGGTCTGAGTATAGAGTACAGTGCAACAGATGTGTTGAATATTCACCGTTGTATCTTCCCATCTCATGGACACACAGGATTAGCCAAGCTGTCCAATCTAATTGGCTTGTGATATGGCTGCCTCCAAAGGAGGAACCCAGGAATTAAATTCAGGTCCAAGTACATCAATGATGGTCCAATTTAAACTACGAAATATCAATTCTCTTTTCTTTAGCAAATTTATCCCTTTAAAATAACATTAAAAAAGTCCTGAAAACACACAAGGGCTTGAAATTCCATTTCTGCACAGTTGACTCTGCCCAACATTGGACATCCTAGACTTTTTTGTTCGTGTTTTCTCGGGCAGTTAAAAACCCTGAACAACTTGTGTTTCCAGTTTCTGAAGTGCTGACCTTTTCTTCTGTTCATTTCCTTCATTCTAAAACACGCTTGAAATGCCAATGGCACGCTGCTTTTGATGCTAAGATGATCACACTGACAACAGAAACTGAAGAATCCACACTGACTTCAAAGTCAAGAATAAAAAGGCGAGGAATTATTGCCATTATATGAACTAGAGTCACTTGGTCTTGAACACTTCTCACAGAGTTCTTCATAAGTTCCACCTTGAAGAAAACACACAATAATCACTGTCATGTTATCGCAACCCAGTCCACCCATTTGACAGTCAGGGGCCAGACATCTTGTGAGAAGCTCTTCACAGATCTAAACAAAAACGAAAATAAAAATAAAGAAAATAAGATCACAGCTAACTTTGTTACTACAAGGACACTACAACAGCCCTGACAACTCTTCAAACATATAAACCACCACATCACCAACAACTATTAAACACTAACCTCTAACTGTGAATTTAGTACATGACCCTTAATAATAGCCCTAGTTTACATACCTGTTCAGGTTCCATTCTTTGAGCTATTCGTGTTCTGACAAAGTCTACCACTTCTTGATTAGACAAAACATCCCAGATACCTGTAAACAAATCAAACATATTTTCTATGACAACTTATAGTAGGTCACACTATTATTAGCCATGAGATCTCACAGTCAGAGAACCGACTTAAACATTCAAAATACTACTAAGTGTAGAGGCATAGAGCTCTACAAAAATTTATATGCCTAATCAAGCTTTCTAAAACGGGCTGGGTATAACCCCAATGCACTGTATCACTATTATTTAGGACTCACCGTCACAGGCTAATACTATAAACTCGTGATCTGGAGTAACATCTTTTGTTATGACATCAGGCATAGCTAAAGTAAATAAAAAACAACCAAGCTTATAAATTACTACGATATTTGAGTTTTTGTACATGTAGTACAGTAGAGCTTTGATTATCTGGACTTGTTAGAACATGGGTAAAAAGTCCAGATAATTGAGAGTTCGTATAGTCAAAAATATGAATATTAATTCATGAGGCCTCTACGAAAACAAAAGAAATAAAGATACCACAGATCTTAGGTGATTCCCTAGTAAAAGAACCCGCCATAGATTTCCGATAAAACTTGGAAATGTAATAAAAAGAGGGGTTACCATGCTTGTTTTCACGCCACAATGCTGACAAATATGGTTATTAAGGTGACATTTTGGTGATCTCCGTGTGCAACAAATAAGCGCGATTATTTTCCAATGCGGCGTGTTGTATCACACAAAGTTCGACTTTCTTTGATTGTTTATTCATCTATGTCCCAAAAAAATGTCTTCAAATACCCTGCATTATTAATCAATATTTTTATCCTTTAAAGGAAACATAATTTGGACTTGCCCTGTTGGGCCTGTTAGGTCTCTATCTGTAGCATTTGTCATTTGTCAAAAAAGTAGCCATAGATTTCTGCTTCTCAGTTATTATTGTTCTCATTGAACTTATAAAATACAAAGTGCCACTGTGCTTGTTTAAGAGAAAAGGAGCATTTATCTCGCTATCGAGCATAGTTTGAAGGAAATCTCTTACGTTTTGTACGTGCACACACTCGTGTGCGCGCTAGTGACACAAAAATCGTGTGCAGTAGGGATATGCTATGCAAAACTAGGGAATCACCTTAAATTTAGTCTCCTTTCATGAGCATTGTACATAATATATGTTTATAAATTATGTTGACTTGTTCTCAAATATTAACAAATTAAAAACTTAAAGATATTTCCTAAAATAATGAAGCATACTAATTTGTTTTAAAGATTTGTAGCCTGATCACATAGCAAAGTCCATCATTCAACAAAGCTGGATAACTTGAACTGGGTCAGTGTCATTCTGTCTCTCCATCCAGGAAAGACATTTCTTGGACCATTCTGCTGCTTCTGACTTGGAGACTTGTTTCTCCTCCAGTCCATCATCTTCCTTGTCGCTACTTTTTCTTTCATTGGAATGTCCAGCAGCAATGGATAAAATCTGTTCGTCTGACTGTTGTGTAGTAAGAAGCTCACTGTCAACAATGAGCTAGTCTTCCTTTAATTTTCAGGCCGTTGGACTTATTGAAATATTTCAATCATTGACTTGGCAAGATAATGTTCATCGGGTTCTGAATTTGGCTGACTGTTATAGGGGTGGCAGTTTAGTTTCTGGTAAGCTTTGCAGATGGATTCAGGGCTGGCTTCACCCCAGAAGCATCTCAAAGCATGTACAGTACTTCCACCCTCTTATCATTTGGAAGCTTCACCAACTCAAGTCTCAATCCTTTACTTGTCCCAATGATGTTGGTGAATTGCAGGATCTTGTCTATCTTCTTTTGTATATTGAAGATCTGCGGCTTGCTAATGCCAATTCAAGGACTAGAGTTGTTTCTTTTCCCCCTTTTTAGTGCAGAGTGCACTATTGGGATGGTTTGGGGGTTGATGGTGCTAAATACAAAAGGCACTATGGCAATAAGGTGTAAACTTTAATGTTTGCTTAATTAAGTAATAAGCCTTGTTTTGAGAGGGTAAGGTAGGTACCTTTGATTGCTCCGTAAAACATACTTTACTTATATTACTTCACAAATAACATCACAAAACTTTTTATGGTTCCAATATTCTCTTATTATCCTAGTGGTACTATTCTCTTAAGAACAAAAGCAATTTGCTTGATGCGCATGCGCAGATTCATTAGCATTAGTGTTAACTATATATTAGGTAAACGATACATTTCATACACAATAAATTATTATACACGAACGTTTAGTGCTTTTCCTTGTGGTAGAACACAACATGTAAGACACATTCTCTCTAGCATTGTCAGCATGATACAATCCGTTCTCAAGTTCAGATTCATGCGTGCGATACCAAACTTTCGTCTTAACGGCGATAACAGTTATATTTCAGGTAATATCAGTTCTCCCTTTTAGTGCAAAGAACGTTTTTGTGACAACGCATTTTTTGGAATCATCCCTAGCTTGGTTCAAAAATGTTGTGTGCTGTTTTCAAACTATTTCATGATTGCTAAGCCTTAAAGAGCGAAACAAATTGATCTCCTCAGCCGCTTGTTTATTAACTCCCCTATGAAAGATGAAAGAGAACAAGAAGTTCACAAATGTATTCACCCAAAAAATTTCCGAGTTAGCGACATTAAAATTTATGTCTTGACAAAAGACACTTCCCAAATATTGCTGTAGACACTGTGGCACTTATGGAAACCGGAAATAAATTTAGTCCATTTTTGAGGGGACTCTTTCATTGATGTAGGATTTAATATCGGTCAAGTTGAAACGCTTCTCGGTTGTATTAATCGATATCATTGTGTATTTTGAACTGGTTTATTGTTAACACCAATGGTGGCAACCTCAGAATAAGAACGTGCTATTCCAAGACATGACATGACTATTTGATAATTAAATTAGTAATTGTTTATCGATGATATGAAAATTTGCCTTTTGAATGCATGAAACAAAATCATTCCTCTTCCATTCTTTTCAGAAGTTAAAAACCTTATTTCATTTTTCACAAGCAGGAAAAAAGCCAGCATATCTTCCTTTGTATGTTTTTGAGAAAACAAGGTATCATGTTACAAACTTTGCCAGGAAAAAAAGGGGAGTATCAAGTTACAAATGCTGGCATTGACAAAAAATTTATCAGGTTTGCTAATCCAATGTAATTATTATTAACTAATGAATTTAAAATGAATGAAATTCAATGTAAAACACCACAGTAAAATTTAAAACCATCTTGACAAACAGTAATTGTCAGTTATTTTTGAGCCTTGAACTAACAAGAACTATATACTGGCAGCAGATGACTCAAAACGTACTGACAGTCCTGCATAACACTCTGCACTATCTGAGATTGTCTCACTAGTTCGAATTAATTAATTAATAACTTTATTTAAGTGTCGTATGTATTTAGCACAGCAGTGCTAATTGGGGACACTGTAAATAACAACTGAATATTTCAAATAGAACATAAACTATTAAGAATCCCATTATGGTCTGTTTATCATTTGTCAATGAAACAGATTGCTTTTGTTTTGAGAACATCTTACTGTTCTAAGTTGTGATCGAATTTTGATATTCATTCATGAATAAAACAGAACCAAAGAAAAAGTCTGGATTATCAGAAAAGTTTGGGTAATCGATGTCCAGATAATCAAGGTTTGACTATATCAAAAACCTGTCTTCATTGTTAACAAAATGTTTAAATTTACAAGGGTTGAAATGCCACTTCTACATGATAGTGGAATCATCTTGGTCTTGTTTTATTGGTCCTTACAAACCTTCATCTTCATAATTCATAACACCATGGTCAACGTAAGATTTTCACAAAAATTTGTATGTGTACAATATAAATACCAAGCAATTCCCTTGCATGCTCAGGTGAACATCAACTTAAGTAACCACAGGGAGCACACAATCTTGCTGAGTAGGGAGAGAGTAAATAAAGAACGAAAAAAATGAATACTTTACCTTTGTCTGACCCTTTGTCTCCTGTTGTCACAATTTTACTGGGAAAACCACTGCTTATAAATCCTGCACAACACTGTAGCGCTAAACTCATACCTAGACCTTTCCATGCCCAGTAAAAACTTGTTTGGTTTGTATACGTATATAAATTTGGCAAGGGAGGCAACTTTTTGTCAAAACATTTTGAATGCACTGCAAATATTCGCTTGAATCTCTAAGTTTTGTTGCTTTCACGAAACCAAATAAACACAAAATGAGGTCGGAAGGTTTTTTCGACAACTTGGCTGAATTTGTTTTCAAATACTTTTGCAACAGAATTTTAGCAACTTTTGCAAAGCTTTGTCTCAATTTGCTTCTTGCAACATGATCGTACTGTTACCTAAATCCCAAACATGTCATCCAGTGTGTGCTCAAGCACCCCTCCCTCTCCCACACAAGTCTTTTGATGTAAAAGGTCTTTACAAAATCCTCCCCCTTCTCCCAATTAATATCGCAAAATCTCGCTAAAACGCTTCTGGTATTAGCTCCCGACATGTTGTTTCTGTACAGAGATTGCACAACCTCCTACGTGCAAGAAAAACTGCGAACAGGGGGAGGTGTTGGTAATGCTCTGTCATGTCAAAAAATTGTGTGTGGGAGATGGTGGGGAGTGCGAGCCCGCACTGTATGATGTGATTGGGATTTACGTAATGGTACAATCATGTTGCGAAAAGCGAATTGAGACAAAACTTTTCAAAAGTTGATAAAATTCTGTTGCAAAAGTATTCGAAAAAACAATTTCAGCCAAGTTGTAGAAAAACTTTCCAAACTCATTTTGTGTTTGTTTGGTTTCGTGAAAGCAACGAGACTTAGAGATTCGAGCGAATACTTGGAGTGTGTTCCAAATGTTTTGGCACAGAGTTTATCTACAAACCAAAAAAAATTTTTGCTGATCACAGAAAGGCCTACATGTAGGCATGAGTTTAGTGCAGGATTAGCGTTACGCAGGATTTGTAGGCAGCAGTTTTTTCCAGTAAAATCACGCAAGCTAAGAGATGACAACAGGAGACAAAGGTAAACTTTTCATTTGTTTCCTTCGTTTATTTACATGTACCCTCTCCCTACTCAGCAAGATTGTGTGCTTCCTGTGAAGTAATTAATAAATAATTGGAAAAACCATAAATACTGCTGGAAACTGATTGTTGATACCTGTAACAATCTGTTCCTCTGCGGACTTCTTATCATTCTTTTTGAAGCAGAAATCTCCAAGTGCCCGTGATAAAGCTAAGTTGCCTAAAGGAAACAATAAACAAACTTTTATATGAAATAGCAAGTAGCACACAGCCAGTCTTGGTCTTCCAACTCACCCTGGATGGGTTTCCAGTCTGCCCCTGCCCCCCTCCCCTACCCCCTTATGCTAACAGTTCATTGGTACCCATTTGAAACACTTGCTGAAAATAGGAAATGTTACCGTAAAGTGGGCTAACCATTATGTGCTAACCATTGTGCCAAATTATGCATATCACACAATCAAAAGAGACTGTGTCATTACGACTTATGACCAGTCATTGAATTGCCTACATTGTACATATAATTTATTTAGTACTTTTATTTATTGTTTTACTATTTAGGGTTTCACACTGAAGGAAGGTTTTGCCCAAAATTTTTGTGATTTTTCACAAGATGACAATTTTACATATTGCTATCAGTTTTTCAAGGCTGCTGCCTAACAGGAGCCCAGCAGCCTGGGGCAGCCAAGAAAGTCCTTTGGGCGCCTAAATTTTTGCAGAATCTCTCAAAACATTACCAGTTGGGTTCCTAACTTTTTGGCTTTTGCCCTTCTGGGCTCCTTGAAATACTGTTAGGCAACAGCCTTGGTTTTTATTTTGATTTTAATTTCAACGTCTATACAAGTGTCATGCATAAACTGTGTATGACAATTTCTTGTTTTTTTTTTTTTTTCATCCTATACATTTGTACATACCATTTACTCTGTTAAACTCTACCCAGCCACCAGCAGCAATGATTCTTCTTGTTTCATCTTAAAGAGAAAGGGAAAGCTGTTTCCTGAAGCTCATTACTATCTCAAGCCTTCCCCATATGAACACTGTTATGTCGTTTCAAACTACCAACAGTCACATTTAACATTCCATTATTGGCCACCCTCTAAGTCAATGACAAGTTACAAATATCTACAACAAGTCCACATTGCAAGAGAAATGGATCCTTTGTTTTTGGGCTTCATGTCATAGAAAACTTAATAACATTACCCACTTTCACAAAACTACTTAGCTTGAATCTATTTTGATGTCTGCAATCAACACCTGCACATCAAAACCAAGGCTTGATTCCGAGTTTTCAGATATATTTGTAAGCATGAAAAATAATTGACAGAGAAAACTGTCATAAGAAGACCCCCTGGGGACCCTCACTAGTGTCCACTTAATACAGGCTGTCCACTCTAAACAGGTTCTAATATGTTGTGTAATAAAGTTAATTATTAATACTTTTGTAACACACTGTGGACATAAGAATTTTCCGACTTATCACGCGCCACGCAATCCAGACGTTGTAATCATCAGATTTTAGTTTTGATTGGCAGTTTTTCCATATTTGGAAGGTCGCAGCCGGTTCGTGTTAGCGCAGACTTCTTGTAACCGTGAACGAAGCGGATATGGTTCGCACGCACGAAGACGCCCGAAAACCGTCGATGTAAAGCGCAAGGTTTGGCATAAACCGTGTTGTAAACGTCTGTTTTAGTTTGCGTGCGTTCATAGTCATTCAACACACTGCAAGATCAAACACTGCTCATGTAGCAAAAACGCTCCAGTAATCAACTCTGCCATCAATCGAATAATTCTACTTAGCTTTTAAAAAGCATCACCGAAAACAATGCTGAAGGTGGACGGAGCTGAACTTTCCAAGTAAAAAGCCCTTGAAGGTCTTCGTGGTATCAGTTGCTTTGTCGCTTATATGTAGCAATTTTCTAGTTTTATGTGGAAAAATGCCCCGAGGATGCGGAGGATGCGGAAGTAGGCGAATTATGCGGATCCGCACCACCGCATCTTGTCAGATGCCCTGAATATTGGTGTCTGTGTCCACTTAACAAAGATGTCCACTGAAAATAATGCAGGTTTATTTTACAGTAAATGTAGGATGAAATGTTTGGGAACTCAAGCTGGTGTTAACTTTATAGGGGGTTAGCATAATACAGGGTTCACTGAACTGAAAGAAACTGAATTTTCTTTTTCAGTTTCAAAATTTAATGATTTTCCCTGCTTAAAATGAAAACTTACAAACTAACAAGAAGTATCTAGGAAGAGTAAAATGCTAACAAAAGTTTTACAGGATTCAGTAATATTACTACCATCATTGCTGGGTTTATGATCATAGGACAACTGTTCTACTGCTCCTTTCTTTGATGCAATTGCTCTTGAGTCACCAACATTTCCCTGAAAAAACAAAATAGACAACCACTGCATGTTTAAAAATACAAGTAACAGCTCTGAATGTAATGTAATACATACAATGTAATATATAAAGAAGTACACTGCAAAACACTACTGGTTTAAAGAGTCTTTCCTATGGCAGTTGCATCAAAGCACACATCATCAAGTACAACAGACAAACCACTGTAAGGGACATAAAATAACTCAATACTATTAATGTTACATGAGTAGAAATGAGATTCTTACACAATAAATTTTGTTATTTTTGAGAATTATTACTATCGCAGTTGTTCCAGCCATTTCATCTTTCATCTGTTCATCTAAAATTAACAAAATTGAATTCATGGTTTAGTACAGTTTGCCTCTTGCAAGTTTTTTCAAAATAAATAAATATGCATTGTGTGGTTCCAGAAAATATCCATACCCCCCCCCCCCACGGAGGGTCACGGAATTTCCTAGGGGTAGGGGGGTCTAAAAGAGACAAATTTCCGAAGGGGAGGGGGGTACATAAGAGTTTTTCTTTCCAGAGGGTTTGAAATGCGATCGAATAAACACTTACGTATTTTTCCAATTGATTCAGGTGACCAAGAAAAACGAAAAGTTCTATCCGTAGAAATAGACGTAGGA
Source organism: Platygyra sinensis (assembly GCA_019787425.1). NCBI lineage: Eukaryota > Metazoa > Cnidaria > Anthozoa > Scleractinia > Merulinidae > Platygyra > Platygyra sinensis. Next base: position 60,579 of record JAHPZR010028215.1, read on the forward strand.
TTCCTTGTCATATATTTCCTATTATTATTCCAGCGCCAGACGACACATACACCACTGAGGCACACCTCTGAGCAGCACGTTCAACGCCGAGTAAAACAAAATGGCCGACTAGAAAAATATTGTTCCCAGTCCCCTAAGATTGGCCGTATTGAGCGAACGCACGGAAAAGAGTAACCGGCCACGAGATACAGCGAAGATTTCATTTGGTTGTTTAGTTACCGGATTGAACTTCAAAAGTATGTTTTACAAATGAAATAGTGTGACAAGTTAAAAAAATTCTAAGGCGTGAAATTTATTATCAAAGCGTATAACTTTATGGAAGTATTCCTGGTGAAAGGCAAATGTAAGCCATATTTGACAAACACCTGTTTTAAAAAACATGCTGCGTGACAACTTATGATTCCCGCTGATAAGCGAAGTCACTTCAAGGCTCCACACACGAAAAATAATATTTATAAACAGTACTGTTCACACATAATACAAGATAAAAATTACACCTGCAACATACAGAAATATCGTGGAGATTAGCATTGAGTTATTTTCCCGAGTTCCACTTTGACAGCAAAAATAAGAATGGCGTAATAACATAGCTTGCGCGTACAAAGTAATTCGATATCTTGTTTCGACTGTGCATAAATTAAAAAACTTCAACAAGGTTACAAAACGTGAACAATACCGTCAACTTTCAGTTCTTTCTTGTCTATTTTTCGAGTGGAAACTTCTTTTAATTTGAGCAAACTAAAGGTGAGCTGCCACGACTGTAGAGTGTTAATAAGCTCAGTTGTTTATAGTTTGAACATTTCAAAAGAGAGAAAGCGAGATAAGCACGTCTATTCATACATCTAGAATTTTCCACGGTCGTTGTTAGGAAAATTAAATCTCACAGCCTCATCCAGCAATTTTGTTCCTTACGTAGTGAATATCTCCTTAAATAATGTTCCATGAAATAGCAAGTGTGGTGTGGCCAAACCTGATGCTTACGTGAAAAATATGCCGCTTTACGTCATCATCTGAAGTGTAACTATGATCGGCCGCAACTAAATTTCATTTCGGCTCTAAGTAGATCAAAATAAAGTAATGAAGTCTCTATTTGTGGATTTGGAATTTCCTGGGGGTAGGGGGACCAAGTGGAAAAATCTTGGAAATTCCAGGGGGTGGAGGGGAACAACGTGAAGCCCTCCGGAGCGGAAAATCTGGGGGGGTGGGGGCTCAAACTGAAAAAAACCCTCCGTGGGGGGTATGGATATTTTATGGAACCACACATTAGTTATTAAACGTAAAACTCTGCTTTTAATGATTCTTCAACTTTTTGCAAGATATTCTGGCAAAAATAACGCCCCAATATTCAGCTACACTGTAAAAACATGTCAAGAAAAGGAGCCTGCTACAAAGAAAGTCAAGGTTCAAGCTTCAGACAAGCAATAACAAAGATATACTATTCAGGGCTCGACATTGCAACCATATCTTAAAGAAGCCGAAATCAAGCCAAAACAGAAATATATTGGAATCCTCATGCAGCCTTTATAACAAACAAATGTGCCACCCAAAACCCACCAGGAAGTTCAAGGCTGCGGACGCGGCCGGTAACCAGAAATGAACATTTCATGTGGTAGGACCGTATTGTTTCCCAGACTTTTATACTACTCCTCTCTAATGGAAAAAAGATACTTGGCTATATGAATGCGGTTGTATGTTCGAGAGTTAAAAGCGAAAATAGGTCACTTCCGGTTGCCATCCGCGTCTCAAAAACGCATGTGCTTAAGCTCCCTATTGGTGCACACTTATCCATCCGGCCTCAGCTCCTAAAGGGTTGGACAATGCTATCAATCAGTCCCCAGTTGTTTAAAGTGTGGATACTGCTATCCACCAGGCCCTGGTTGTTCAAAGTCTGGATAATGCTATCCAGCAGATAAATCGCTATCCAGTGGATAATTGTTAACAAAACAAACCACGCTGTCCACTGGATAGTGATTTATCCAGTGGTGAGCGTTATCCACTTTTTGAACAACCAGGGCCAGATAAATCAATATCCAGTAGATAAGTGTTTGCAAAACACTATACAGTATCTACTGAATGTTGATTTATGACACTTTCTATGTCCGCAAAAAACACTATCCAGTGGGTAAAACAATTTATTGTATTTATAGCGAGAATTTTAGGTAATAAACCTTGCAAATAGAATTCTCTATGTGCTATATTTCACCGGTGAAAAAAGCGATACGTCCAATCAGGTTTGCGTATAGCATTCTCCGCCACATGTAAAAAATATAACCAATCACCGTTCATGATAGAATCACTAACCCAATCAGAGTTAAGCACTCCAATGGCTTCCGAGAAGCGCGGGCTTGAAATCAGCCTCCGCTTGAAAGTTTGTGCCTCGATAACATGGCTTCGGTTCCCGTTTTACTTCACTTTCGGAAAAACAGCAATGAAATATATCTAACAAATATCTTGAGCGCTAGAACTTCAGTTTGAGAATCAATAGCCATTCAAAAAACCGAAGAAGTAAATTTAACATCAGAAAGCCAACAACATTCAAGGAGAAACGTTCAAATTTAAACAGTGTAAGTCAACAGAGTCCGAATTTGTCTTTGCACAGCGCGAAATGTCACCATGACATGATTGAATCTGACAGTAATTATGGACAAACGAAAAAATTTGTCACTATGTATTTATGAATTCTCACTCCTCTATTATATTTAAGCTTGTGTAGGGTCGTTGTACGCCTATATCTGGACTGGAAAGGGAATTTGTTTTTCATTACGCTCGGTCATTCATTAAGTTACGTTCTCGGCGTTCTGCATGTAAACTTATGGTGCCGGAAAAAAACTAAAACTGATTTAATGGTTGTGTTTATTTCTCGTTATATATACAATAAACAGATTACAGCATAGAAAGTGCTTTGTACGGATTTTTATTCACTCGTTGCAAAACTTTGAAAACTCACTCGTTCGCTGCGCTCACTCGTTCGTTTTGCAAAGTTTTGCAACTCGTGAATAAAAATCCGTACGTCGCACTTTCTATGAAGTAATCTATTTATCCACCATATAATACTCTATCCATTGGATAGTGCACATAGGTTATTTTGCCAACACTTCTCAATTGGATAATGATTTATACAATGGATAGTGGTACCCACCCTTAACTAGAGCCAGGTGAATTACTACCTATTGGGTAGCACAGTTGGTTTTGTTAACACTTATCCACTGCCTGGTGATTTATCTATATTACCTTAGAATTGATAGGTGAGAATTTCATGCTAACTACTGGTACTCAACTTGGTGGTCCACTAGAAAGCCTTCACTACTTTGACCACCATACTCATTTTATAACCCGTACTGTAATTATTTTATCTTGTAATCATGTGTTGTGACTATACTTTTCTTTCTATCTTAATTTTATGTAAATAGTGTGAAACCTTGAACCCTATATTTTGATAAAAAGCAATACTTTGTACAGTACAAGCAAAAGTTTGAAATGAGGGGAGGAAAGAAGCTGTTTTCTAAGGCAAGGGACTTTATCTGAGACATGGGGTACCATTCTACTGGAGTTGTAAATTACTGCCGGATACTTTTCTTACACACATACCTTTCTGCATGTCTATATCACATGACAAGAAACCTCCTTTTATTGCTTCTGATATGTTTCCCTTTGCTGAAACCAACAACAAAAAAAGAATGAGAAAGTGAAAGGACCTCCAAGTTAGGCAACACATCATGTGACACTGAAGGAGTCAGAACTAATTATACTGTCTAGCAAATATTAAGTAAAGCATTGGGATAATCTGCCTTACCCCAAGCAGGATGACTGGTAATCTTTGTGTGGACACATTTGCCACAATACTGTGCCACCCTAGCACCTAACAATAAAAGATACAGAGTATTTGAACTGCATATTTCACTATATTTCATTTATGCCAGTTGGCAAATGACAGGAGCAACAAAGTGTCTTAAAAGAGGGTTTACATTTAGCTTTTATTAACTGAACAGAAGGTCTGTATGTGACAAGGTCAAGATTCTCCCATGTACATACCGACTAAGCTCAGTTAATAAGATGTCTATTATATAGCAAACAAGAACACTTTAATTTGTTTAATGTAACTGGTTTGCACTAGCTGACATTTTTCTTGTTAACGGTGATAAGCCAAACTTAATTCTGCCAAAGTTTACCCATCCTCTTTATTTTTTTTCTCATCAGGTTTTTTAGCACAAATAAATATTGTTAGAAGAAAATAATCAACATTTTTGCATTTAGTTTGTGGCTTTTTCACCACAAAATGTAACTGGTCTAGGTGAAAGTTTGGATGGGAAAATCTAAACCGCTTTCAAGATCGGTTTCAGTCAATCAAATTTGTGAATTCGGTAGTTTCCAGTCTTTGTGAGACACAGCCATATAGTAACAAGTTTTCACTGTACTAGATACTGTCAATTGTTTTAGTAACTGCTACAGTGAGTGTTAGCTCAAGAATATTGATACATCAATTGTTATAGTCACTCAATTCCATAATGCCTAGTGGTACTGAGTAGCACCGACCTCCATGACCATCATAAACTCCAAAAAAAGCAGTGCCTTTGTCTTCTTTGAGAGACAAAAGCTCTGTATGTGAATCCTCCATGTCTAAACAATAAGTTAAGTACTTCTCATACATTTCTTTAAGAAAGAGAGCAACTCGTTTACGCAAACTCTAAGGGAGGGTGGGGGAGGGTGATCCTCAGTGGGCAGTTGCTCAAATTTGTAGGTAAGAAAACCGTAAGTATGGGCCAACTTTTTCCTACACAAACATGCCTAACTGGGAAAACCGGACAACCGCAAATTTCAAACCCTGCTATCAACTTAGAAAAGGTTTATCATGTAAACCCTGAGTAAAGATGGCTGCAGGGACAACCATTACCCACATCAAATATGTTTTACTAACATGTATTTTGTAAGCTTTTTAGTGAAATTGCGGTATTTTGAGTGTTTTTGTGAATTATGTGGGATTTCGCAGATTTTCTTGAAATTCGCAGCTCCATGACCACGCGAAATATCAGAAGCCCTGCTATGCAGATGACAACGTCCACTGTAGTTAGCTATGAAAAATTTTCTTTGCAGTAGAGGAGTGTGACATAGTGGTAACCTTGCATAAATGAACCTGCGTTCAACAACGAGCCAACAAACTGCTCAATAATTGAACAGTTTGTTTGTTCGTTATTGTACAATGTTCCACTAGGTATTTTCCAGAACAAACCTTAGCATGTTTGAGTCACCAAATGTTGTAGTTACCTTTTGTTTTTATATTAATTACATACAAAGAAATTATGGATCTCATTCTAAAACCTGCAGACTTAACAAAGGATACTTATCCTCCATCCCTGCATACAGGAAGAGCCAACTTTGTACAACTTGTTTGAACAGGAGGATGTCTCTTTCGTGGTCACTGGTTCCGAGAGAGTCTGCCCCATCCTAGAAGAGGAGAAGACCACACCTGTTTCAAGAGAATATGACCAAAGAGCTCTACCTTTTGCACAAGTTTTCTTGTATTAAAAAAACCTTGGTTCTGGGGGTTGAGAATGAAATCATCAAACCTGACTCCAAGATTACTATTTTTTTATAATGTTGTGGCTTAAAATACCATTCTAATACACACAGCACTCAGTTCAGGACATTAAATTAATGGAAACATTTCACATTAATCACATACACAATATACTCCTTGCTACTTTAAATGCGCCACGAAATTTTAAAGCTAGCATAAATACCCTCTTCTTACTCTTAAATCTTAGCTACTAACAAATATTATTCTCTTTTGCAGTACATTTTTACATTACTTTTTTAAAAAAAATATGATTTCTTAGACTACAATATATAATAATTGTTTCAATCTGTGAAAAATCAATAAAGAAAAGTCTTCTGGAGCTAAAGATGGAAATAAATGTATGTATTAAGTGGAGAACTAGGTTGCATTCTTTTAAGGTTTTACCTTTGACATTATGCAAAATTTTTACATCTTAGCATGGCAGCCACATTTACAAAATTTGTTTACATCCAAATATATTAATATTTATAAGCAATAGTTCATTCATGATAAGAATGCAGTGCTTTGCAACAGGCCACCAAAACCTGAATCAGTTGGACTAAAGAACAAAAAGAGGGTAAAATATGGATTTATTTATTAATAAACCAAAAGGTAACATAATAAAAATTTCATGTATTCCAACTGAAATGTTTCTCATTGCAACACAGTCCTGACTTCTTAAACTGTTTATTTCACTGCCTAAAAACCCTGTTTTTAAAACAAAAGGGGTCAATAACATTTAATTTGTCACATTTTATTACCACATTTGAGTTAATTTCATAGAAGGTTCAATTTGAGAGTAAATAAATATCTTTTGTGCCAGAAATACATTGTACTTGCCACTGCAGGAATTACCAATATGCAAAGGAAAAGCTTTTCTCCGACAAAAGATATACAATGTGTCAAGAAGTTTTACTGGTGTCCGAGTCAATTAATATTGCAATGAGTAAACTTTAATTTTTCTAGGGTTATATTAATTGTTTTAATATAACACAGTGCAAAAATATATTAATTAAAAGAAAATGTTGTCAAGAATAAAACCACAAGAAGCATGTACATGTTGCTTTGCTACGCAGAAATTCTTACAGAACTATAAGAGTTTGTGTTCTATCAGAAGCACAGTTATGACACTAATGATTTTATATTTGTTTGTAGCAAGAAGAAAGACCTTTCATAAGATAGAAACAGACTAGTCGATAAACTATTGACAACATTGTTTTCAAATTTTTATCTAATTTTATGACTTTGTCTTCACACATGATAAAACCAGTACCCACCACAAGAAAATCCCGTGTTTAAAAGGAGTCAACAATTTGAAAATAGCTCGCAATTGATACAACAGGATGCAAGAACATCATGTGCTATTACAAAAACATCCGTTCAGATGACAAAAAGAATGCTGAATGTCAACTCTTACGATGAAACAAGAAAAAACGTCGACATGTGTCTAGCAACGGTGTAAAGAACACCCTTTGGAGGACGAGAGGATTCTGAAGTCTTGCTGTTGATCATAAAATAATACAGCTTATAGCAAACCACTAGAGAGTATCTACAGTAATTTAACAGCCGAGCTTATCTGTGAATCACAAAACTTTTTCTTTCTTTTTCGGTTTGTGCACACGGAGCACAGTTTTAATCGCAAACGGTCGCAGAGCTTACTTGTAAGTAACAAACTGCTAGAACTGCACTAGGACGCGAATCACAAACTTGCTTGACAACTGAGGAAATGACACCATTAACGAGCAAGTAAGCACAATTTCACTTCTAGTATTCGCCTTATTACTTATAAACACATAAACGAAACGAATTACGTACACAGACAACAAATATAGCTAAACAGCTTCTAAAACACCCCGCGCCACTGGCTCACCTTGAATTTGATAAGAAAGTAATTCACAGCAAACAGCTGGCTCGAACACACTTGGAGCTATTAATATCTAGGACAGCACTCGGCGTTGGCAAAGATCAGAGACAAATCTCCAATGTTTCATGTAAACATACACATCGCAAAATTCAGGCTCATCGACATCTTGAAACTCGACTCCAGGTCACGTGAGAGGGAGAAACGTATTGCCTAGAGGGGGTGTTAATTGTTTAGCATCAACAAGAAGAAAGAGAGAGAAAGAATCGAAGGTGTACTTTGTAACGATCGACTTTGAAACGACTGTCGGATGTGAAATTTTGCTACACACGCACAATCGCACGTGGTTATCAATCTATTTGTCTCCTTAGGAAAAAATATTGCGGATTTTTTTAAGTCCGATACCCCTCTTCCTGGTTTCAAGCCAGATCACCCCCACCCTGGTGAGTTAATCCCACCCTAATTTTTCCCACCTCTCGACATACTCACCGTTCATTGTTCACGTTTGAAATCAGAGAGCTATTGTTTGCAACAATATATCGTCTATAAGTGTCTTGAAACGTTTTCTCGACTCGAAAGTTCCATTCCAAAGATACAACTGTAAGTCTCCTCCACTACCAGCCCATTTTCTCCTCCCCCAACCCAAAGAATGTAATCCACGAAGAGCAGAAGTAAAAAGGGTAAAAAAGTTTCACTGCTAGAAAACAATGTAATAATTTAAGTAATAATTTATTGTCTTGTTAAGGTGGTCATAAAGGTCATGAGGTGATATGATGTGAAAGTAACTTAGTCCAAAAGAGAAGTAAAAAAAAACCAAACAAACAAAAAAAAAATCAGTGGCCATTCTCTGGAAATTGGCAACCCTCGCACAGACTAAGACACTCTACACAAAACTCAGTTCTCCTCGTCATTTATTTCCCTTCTCGGTGTAAATCAAATTAATTACAAAGTCGCTATATTTGTGCTAAAGCTTGTTTGCGTGTTGCATCTGCTATCATAAAGAAAATAATAAAAGTAACAAGTACACCAAACACGCTAAAAGGTTGTGTTTCATCACGCGAATCTCACGTGTGCCCATACCTCTTCTACGAAGTTTGGGTTAATGCTACGTCCATACTAAAACTAAATTCAGAAATCACGAGTTGTTTGTTGTTTTACTGGAGGCCTGATTCCACAGACTACATTACTGTATGAGTAATTTTACTTTTCCTAAATGTCTTAAAACTGGAGAGACACATTTACCCCCTAGCAGGGTATAAAACAGAAATGGGAAGAATATTCGGGACAATGATAACAGATTCCCCTAAAAACTCGTGAGATATTGTGTAGCTACAGATCTTAACCGATTTTAACAAAGGGAATTTAAAAGAGAAGTGAAATCAGTTCTTAGTGGAAGTGGTATTGACATGTTTCTTTACGGAGGACATCGCTAAAATTCTCTCTTTAGCCCGGCAATTTTAAAAGAACGTCTTAATGTTAAGAAAGGTCTTAAGTAGTGATTAACCTGTGAATATTATCGGGAAGGAAGCCATGAATTAGTGAAAGTATTAGACCAAGAATCTAGCCAATTAAATCCCACCTCAAGCCCTTGTGAGGAGCTCTGGGTACTAGAATGTCTTGTGCCACCAAACGCAGCGAAAGAAAAGAAATTAATAGACGAAAACCGCACAAATTTCTTTCTGGCCCCTTTCCTTTCGTTATTATTTTCACTCCCCGTTTACTCTCGCGTCTTTTCGGTTGTCATATTCTTTCAGGCTGCTGTAAAAAGTTTGGTGTTAATTATGGAAAACAACAATAAAAGCAAGTGGCACACTCGAACACCAACCGTACCTACCGCAATCTCGTTCCCAGAGCCTCGTTCCCCTTGACCAGCGGTCGAAAAACGAGAGCTCTGGGAACAACCATTTTGAAATAACAATGGAAATAACCGAATTCTGCCCATCCGGTCTCACGCAGTCTGCATCTACGGCGCATGCCTGAAATGGATGCTCCCAGCCTCGTCCCCAGCCTCTCGATTTCCTGCCGCAGGCCAGAAGGATCGTGGGCTCTGGGGACGAGAATGTACCTACCGCGGCCTGGTCAGTACCTTACGCATGCGCACAGCCATATGGGCAAAGCCTGGAAATGGGACCTTGATCAATTTTAGGCATAAGGGGCCATTTTATCACCATAACTGATAACGTTGTCTTCAAATTTGTTACGTCAGAATGCCCTTGATATTCAAAAACGACTGGTACGAGGCTACAATGTAGATCTATTGTAGTTATACTAACTGCTTTTCAAGAATGCGATGACGTCACAAGTGGTACAAAGAGCACGACCATTAAGTGGCCTATATGGCCGCTTAGCGTCAAGGGGCTAAAAAGAAGAAACTAAAAGAGAACACGCTGGAAAGTTTTTTCGGTTGTTCTAGTCAATATTAACTGATGAAGTGATTGCAAGAACCTCTGTATGTTATGAGGGTTCTGTGCCGTTGGATTTCAGCTTTAGTACACACACTGTATGCTAGCCTGGCTAACTGCACGCTTGGTTGTTGTCTTCATTGAACCTGTCCATATAGGGGAAACTGATAAATATTACCTAGTCCTATAAAGTTTTTTTTTTGTATGTCTGCAACTACTACATGCAATAGAATGTAAATCTCGTCACTTTTTAAAGGGCCCTAGTCAGCCACACCTTTGTTTTTGTTTACATGCGAGAATTTTTTTTTATTTAAAGGCTGTCAAAAGTAAGAAAAATCACTCTGAAACTACTCAAGATAAATAAACATACCTTCAGTAACACAGCTTACAGTAAAACAATGAGAATTCGTTTCACCATGCTATATCAATTATTTTGATGCCATCGAAAATGGCGGAGGCTGACTAGGGTCCTTTAAAATCGTTAGTAGTCTTAGTATAAAAGAGCATTGAGTACAGTAAAGATCCGCGTGTAACAATCTAAATTTTTTTAAATCGCGCAAAATAGGTTCTTGTAGCTTGGTGTTGCTATTGGAAATTTAGGCTTAGAAGTAGGTTGCTAATTAGCTTATTATTTTCTATGGAGTTATGAGTTGATTATCAGAAAAATATATAAACTTGGGTTTCAAACCGTTTGGTCCTTGAATATAGAGTATTTTCAGTATTTTCTGTAATGTAAATTTGCAATCTCAAAGGCACACTCCTGGGTTAAAATGTGTATTTTAATTTACCTGTAACCTAAGTACTTAAAAGAACCTGCACGATTTTGCTTTGCTAGACAGATTCTTATATTTTAGATATCATACTGGTAAATTTCGGCCAACAGGTTGTTAAACCACCACTAGGTCATTACATGTGGGCTTTTACTGTATTGGGCGTTGGTAAAAATATCTACAAGACTGCTAGCAGTAGTTATGAGAAAGTAAATATTAAATATAAAAGGAAACCAAACAATCCTTCACAAAACCAAAAATTTGTTAATCTATGCAAGGGAACCTAGTTTTGGAAGCAAATAAAATTGTTATTTGTCTAAACAAAGCTTTATTTTCGGCAGTCTTAATTTTACAGTAACATTTTAAACAAGAGTCGAATGCATCTGAGAACAAATATTTTACCGTTGTCAAACGCATTCGAATATGTAGATCAGATTCACACTACTGTTAAGTGACTTAAATACCTTCTTTGAGTCGTCTGTCTACAAAAAGGTTACCTTTATCGTTTTCCATTCAACCAAAAATTCCGGAAAGATAGCGAATGGCGAAGAAATTTCTCGTCATAGTTTCCAGGAAAACTGGAAACTAATGTAAACAATTCAGTTAAAAGTTTGCGAAATTCCGGGATCAACATCTATCGCACATTGCCGAAAATGTGGGTATACATTGCGAAATTGCTACCTTATTTGGGGATTTCGGGTAAAAAAAAAATCGTTCTCGCTTCAGGTGCAGTCGACCGGAGCAAAAAGCTGATCGATTCCCCACTAGAGCTTTTCGGATTTTTTAACGAGAATAAAAAGGAAAGTAAACAATCCTTCCCCACAAAACAAAAACTTGGAAGATTTGTACAAGCCGTCAAAGTAACATGTGTGTTTAGTTTAATGCTCTGTTTTCGAGTGAAATTATGTCCCTGGTAAACCTACGACAAACACGGAGATCTCTAAATGAATGAGTTTACAGTCTGATTATATTACAATCCAGCATTTGCAGAGTAATTTGACATTGACAAACAAAAGAACAAAAACCAGCCTGCAGTATCCTTTCCTCGCACAGTCGTAAAAAGTGTTCGTGGATTAAATTCACTCAAGCCTCGTCGAGCATATTTTTCGAGTCGACTGAAACGCCACTGTAGGTAACAAGCTCACGTTCAAGTAAGTCTTGCAAAAGCTAGCACACAGTTTACACTGGGTGAATAAAGGACTAAAAAGCCTTTTTTCACCTTCGTTTTCCTCTCTTGTTACCAGCTGGCGGCCGTTGAAGTTGAAACTTGGGTTGAGCGGTAAATGCCGATGTCCCTGCGCCAAAAGTGCTCCCACCAAGTCCTGTGCCAGAGGAGCCCAACACCCCTCCCGTGGAGGCACCCAACGCAGGGGTCCCAAATCCAGTTGTTAAACCAGTTGTGGTGCCAAGTCCAGTGGTCCCTAAAGTGCCGGTGTTTAGGAGTGATCCAAATGCACCGGCCCCAGTTAGATTTGTACTGCCCAGGCCTGTAGGGGTACCAAATGGATTACCAACAGCGTTTGTTCCAGTGGCACCCAAAGTACCTGTTAACCCGGTAGGGTTCCTCTGAAGTCCGCTAAGTCCAAATGCCTGAGGAGCTAATAAAACCATATCAGTTCAAATAGAGGAAAGAAAAAAATATCAGTTAATATGTAAAATAACAGTTACATACAACACAAAACCCAAAGTGGTTAATTATCATAAATGGCTGAAATAGTTGAAAATAAGAGTCGTCATCTATTCCCAACTGAACGTCTCAGTTACCTCTCCCCACCCAGGAGCCTTGATGAGTGTCCCCACCCAGGAGCCTTGATGAGTGTCCCCACCCAGGAGCCTTGATGAGTGTCCCCACCCAGGAGCCTTGATGAGTGTCCCCACCCAGGAGCCTTGATGAGTCTCCCCACCTAGGAGCCTTGATGAGTGTCCCCACCCAGGAGCCTTGATGAGTGTCCCCACCCAGGAGCCTTGATGAGTGTCCCCACCCAGGAGCCTTGATGAGTGTCCCCACCCAGGAGCCTTGATGAGTGTCCCCACCCAGGAGCCTTGATGAGTGTCCCCACCTAGGAGCCTTGATGAGTGTCCCCACCCAGAAGCCTTGATGAATGCCGGTGAATTTGAACTGGCAAGCTAACAACTTCTTCAGGAGATGGCCGGGAATGTGTGAATGTCTACATAATGCATGAACATTCATACATAACATGATCCATGTTAATAAAAATAATTAGTATATTAACACCAGTGAAATACCAAGTGAGCTTTCGCATGAAAACTTCATATCTTCACAAGTGAAAATAACATGTTATCTTCACACGTGAAGAGATCACCATCATGGTTTCATAATAAATTGTGCCTTTGTTGTTTACAACTGGCTTTTCTCGAAATCTAGGAGAATTCTAAGGGCCTACCCATAATGCATTATTCTACTGATCATTACCTGAACGGCTTGCTAAAGTTCAAAATTGAGCTAACCTCTAACGGCAAACGACTAACAGCAAACCGCAGTTTGCGGTATATCCAGAAAACTTTGGTGCTAAGGGTCTAATTAATTGCTGCGGAGTGAGCGTAGCGAGCGAGCAGCAACATAATCAGGATTTAATAAGGGAGTACGAATCCTCAAATTCATCACTTTTTACCAGAATGCATTGCATTTAACCAGAGTGTACTGCGCCACTTTTTGCTAGAGTGCACTGCGCCACGAACAACACGAGGAATCAGGATGTCACGTCATCTTCTCGTGCGGATTCCAGTGAGAAAGGTGTAATTAGCAATTTATTATTGAATGAGGCTGAGTAGGATATGAAGAATTCTGCAGATCAAGGAGGGTGTTATCGACAGAGGCCGAAGGCCGAGGTGGATAACACCCTCCGAGATCTGCAGAATTCTTCATATCCTACGAAAGCCGAATTCAATAATTGCTTTATTATTAATTCAAAATATTTCCCCGTTCTTAAAGGAGTTTCGCCATTTCGCTCTTTGTTTTTGCGGTCGGTCACCAAAAATAACACAACCTCGTCCTCAGCTTTCCTCGTGTCAACGGTTCAATAATCTGCAGCGGGCTGCACTTTTGGCGTCATCGGTTCAATAATTTGCACCGGGCTGCACTATTGACGTCACTGGTTCAATATTTGGTCAACAGCAGCCGGTTGTGCTGAATTATATAAGTGTTTTTAACCAATCAGAGACGGGGAAATATTTTTAATGAATAATAATTATTGTTTCGTTTTGCTCTGATTTGCCTGTAAAAAGATTGTGAAGGAAATCGTGCTTGCTTTTTGTTCTTTATGCAGTATATGAAAGTTGGTAAATCCGGACAATCAATTTTAAACTTCGTCCGTCATTTCTTAGTTGTCTGGTCTCCTTGGTCTAATTCTTAAATGAAGAGAAATCGTCGTTATTGATCGAAGCTTGTAGAATAATTTAAACAAACGAAAACCTGAGAACACGTTAATTTCATATATGCTGCGATCTATTACTTTTCATCTAGACATGAATTTGGGCTAAAGCCTTAGCATTTTCACACATCGCGATGGCCGCGTCCTCGGCACATTCTGTCAACATTTCTAGAGACAAAGGATAATGCACAAGTCTTGGAACGCCCCCTGTAGATAAATCACTGCGTAATTTGTGTCACTATTAACAGAGTGTTTCGCAGCATTAGTATCTTTTAGATACCCTAGTACATCTGTAGACTTGGAGCCTAAACTTTTAAACTCTCTAGTTATTTCTATTAATAAATCACTGTAAAATATTTAGTGAAACCAGGAGAAAAAAACTTGTTGTCATTGTTGTAAACTTAAGGTGGTCTACTCCTATCATTTCAGCTTGAAAGACTGTCTACATCATACCTGCAATGCTACCAGTAGCTGGCATGGCAGAAGTTGAGTTGTTTGATGACACTCTGAAGGGACTGGGACCAAGACTAAACTCTCCACCTAAGAGATTTACAATGCATTCATTGTGTCAAGTGAGCTGGGAAATATTCCCTTACAACTAATTAATTTGTTTAAACAAATAGGCATTCTCACATTTAGTCACATCAGGCTGTACTTATATTACAGCAGTGGTGATCTGACTTGGGGTATGTGTGTTCAATTCCTGGCAGAACCAAACCTTTCCTTTAGACTCCCAGTGGCCTAATAATTTCCTGAATATTCCCCCGCTAAAACTGGGAAATATCCGTGTGTGATCTCCAAATTTTCAAAACAACAAGTGTTGCAAAAGATGTTTGAAGAACAATTAACACAATAGCCCCATGTGGCATGAAAATAATGCTTGGATATTTGTCCTGTCCTCTGTTCCCCAAAGCTCACAGTTTTTGTCTAGCTATGCTCTTGGAAAACTGGGCACTTCTTGGAACAGATAATGCCTGCAGACAAATAGCGAAGTATAGTTTTCCGCCAAATGAAGGCTGTTGTATTCATTGTGTAGTTCCACTTATATCCATACCTCCTCCATGGAAGGGAGGGATTTTTTTTTCTAAGACCCCTCCCCCCACCCCTCTGAAAATTCCAATAAAGCTTCACACATTTCATTAGATATTTGGGTCTTACAGAACCCCCCACCCCCCCAAGAAATTCCAATCCCTTCTGGGGGGGAGTATGGATATTTTCTGGACGTGCACATTATTTTTCACTCCCAGCTATCCTTATAAACATAATATACTTAATAGAATATGTAATGCAACTTAAAATTAAAGCAAGAATCATTGCAGAGTGTCCTGACACTTACTGCTCTTAGATAAATCCTTTGAATTGCTTGAGAAGATGTCTGTGCTGTCTTTAAAATATGCTCTTCTGTAGTTAAGGTAGTGTTCTTTTTGCACCTGTTATAGCAACAAATATTTAATATCAGGGCTGTCATTAGTAGCCGGCAGCCGGTGATTATCGCCGATTACTTTGACGAAAATCGCCGGCTACTTGGTCACGAAATGACACCGGAAAGTTTCGATAACAAACAGGTCTGACCAGCAGATTCATATCTTTGATAGAAAGTGAAAAATAAAAGCATCTTATTTCTGAATTGCAGGCTTTTCTTCCAAGAAAAACAATGACAAAGTAGGTAAGTCCGCGCTGCGCACCAAGTTGTGACCAGAACTCCTCTCTGCTGTTATATAACATTTCATTTCCGTGTACTACTGTAGGCTTCTATAACCCTGACAGGAGTACGAAAGCTTACTGCAAATGTAGACTTAATAAAAAGTTTTTGCTCTCGATTGCGATTGTCTTTATGGTGGCATGTGCAAGACTATAGATTTCAAAATTTTCTTGGGGGGGGGGGGGAGGGATGCCTACTACTTTTTATCAGCCATCCAGATCAAAACTAATTGAAGGGGTGAGTGGCAAAACGGTGCTAAGTGACGATTTAGGTGGTTTTCTTTTTTTCTGCAAAAGCGCCTGAAATTTTGCGTGCCGCTTTCAATTGAATAGAAAAACATTACCCTGTATTTTTTTTCGCTGGTTTGCTCTTCGTTTTCGAGATATTACGTATGCAAACAACCCTCCGTGATCTATTGTTGAACGAAAAACAAAAGAAACCTTTTGTTTCGCTAAAGGATTAAGTCACTATAACACAATAATTTCTCACCGCTGCTTCGTTAGCTCAAGGGGATAACGCGCCGAACGAAGCTGATTCGAATTTGTTTTGATGTGACACTCGAGGGCTCGATTCGAGGTCGGTGAAATCTTTTTTTTTTTTTTTTTTTCGTTGTTGTTTTTCTTCTTCTTTCAAAATCCTTCTTCGTGTCTTTGTAACTGAACTGCCGTTTTCACTGGTAGGGACTTTTTTTTAGCTGCCTTTGTGACGTCAGGTTTTGGCGCGCAAAGCATCGATTACTTCGATAACACAAATTCAGAGCTTACCTGTTAGTTAAGCAGAGTTTGCTCGTTATTTCCAGCGATATTCGAAGCTTATTCGAGGAATATTTGCGCCCGCCTGGTAGGAGATTTGGCATCATTAAGCCTTTGACCCTCGTTAAGTCACCCAGCATTGCTCAAAGAACCGAGGAATGTTTTTGTTCTGAGATCATGGTTTAAGTCCGCCGTTGACTTAGCCATTGAAGAACAAGTGAGCCAGGCGGTAGAGTCTAGAAATGCTTCTTCTTCCAAAACAAAGCATCCGTCCTGAACTTATGGCTCATTTGCCAAACTTCGGCGTGTGTCAGTTTTGGAAATTAGAACTGCTTTCTAGACTCTTATTATTTTCTTGAAATCAGCCATCCAACAACCTTCGCTGCAAAAATTTCTGGGATATCCCATAATAATCTTTCATACGTAAAGCGCCGTGAGCATTGTGTGCGTGACTTATAGCTCGCCTTAGTGTGTGACTCAGACACGGCC
>JAHPZR010028215.1:82500-83934 GCA_019787425.1 Platygyra sinensis
CAATCTCGACTTAGGAAATCTAGTGCACGAACCGATGCGTAAATCAAGTCAATGAATAGTTCCTAGAGATAGAGGCTGAACGTTTTGCAAATCGGCTACGTCAGTGACTTAAATGTTTAAATGTTTCTACGTGAAATTATTTTTTTTTGGTAAAAAACTGCTCGTTCCATGAAATTATTATTTCTGACAACACTGAAAGAGGAAGCCTTAAGCTAACATGCTGCTCATGCCGAAAGAAAGCATATGAAACGGAAAATTTATCAGCAAAGGAACGCTTAAATACAAAGCAAAACTTACATTTGAGCTGAAGTTTTCTTCTTCCTAACCTGCGATCAGGCGTTCTTTGTCTTCAGTTTTTTCTTCGCGGCGGGCTCGATCCTGTCACAACTCAAAGTAATCATCTGCTTGGAAATCCACGATACACACTCACGGAACGCTTGCTTGCCAATTTAACCCACCTGCGATTTGTCTTTGGCTTCTGTTTGGCCCGTAAAAATGGCTTTCAATCTGTTTAATTTAGCCGGCAACTTTTCAACTCTACACTCGGTACAGGTCAAATTTCAAGGACTTTGCTGCCTGGCCTTTCTCGCCAGTCCCCGGCCGTGTCTGAGTCACACACTAAGGCGAGCTATAAGTCACGCACACAATGCTCACGGCGCTTTACGTATGAAAGATTATTATGGGATATCCCAGAAATTTTTGCAGCGAAGGTTGTTGGATGGCTGATTTCAAGAAAATAATAAGAGTCTAGAAAGCAGTTCTAATTTCCAAAACTGACACACGCCGAAGTTTGGCAAATGAGCCATAAGTTCAGGACGGATGCTTTGTTTTGGAAGAAGAAGCATTTCTAGACTCTACCGCCTGGCTCACTTGTTCTTCAATGGCTAAGTCAACGGCGGACTTAAACCATGATCTCAGAACAAAAACATTCCTCGGTTCTTTGAGCAATGCTGGGTGACTTAACGAGGGTCAAAGGCTTAATGATGCCAAATCTCCTACCAGGCGGGCGCAAATATTCCTCGAATAAGCTTCGAATATCGCTGGAAATAACGAGCAAACTCTGCTTAACTAACAGGTAAGCTCTGAATTTGTGTTATCGAAGTAATCGATGCTTTGCGCGCCAAAACCTGACGTCACAAAGGCAGCTAAAAAAAAGTCCCTACCAGTGAAAACGGCAGTTCAGTTACAAAGACACGAAGAAGGATTTTGAAAGAAGAAGAAAAACAACAACGAAAAAAAAAAAAAAAAAAAAAAGATTTCACCGACCTCGAATCGAGCCCTCGAGTGTCACATCAAAACAAATTCGAATCAGCTTCGTTCGGCGCGTTATCCCCTTGAGCTAACGAAGCAGCGGTGAGAAATTATTGTGTTATAGTGACTTAATCCTTTAGCGAAACAAAAGGTTTCTTTTGTTTTTCGTTCAACAATAGATCA
>JAHPZR010028216.1:0-5000 GCA_019787425.1 Platygyra sinensis
TTGAGTAATAATTGAAAGCTAAAATGCAATAATTACCACTGCACACGCAATATTTTTTTTGACAGGGAAACTGCTTCATAGCCAACTTGCCATTTCACTGAAAACTTCCTTGTCCTGTTCTTCTCGTACTCCTTTGAACAGGGCATCTGACAGGATGCGGTGGTGTGGATCCGCATAATTCGCCCACTCCTGCATCCTCCGCATCCTTGGGACATTTTTCCGCATAAAACAAGAAAATTGCTTCATCTAAGTGAGAAGGCAACTACTAATCATGCTCAGAAGCAAAAATAGAGAAAAGATTGATTCTTTTGAATTAGTTTTTCAGCCAAAACAGCGATGACAGCCAAAAGATGCGCCTTTTCGTTCATAAACAATATTAAACCTCCAGGAATTCCATGCATCTTCTAGTGATGGGACTGGGTTCTAGTTTTGGGACCTCCGGTGTCTAGTTTTTGTCCGATTTAATGCCTGGTTACTAAGCTTCGGACAAACCCAACAACGTAAACTACGGAAAACTGCATTGAATGAAGAAATACCTGTCCATGAACAGCAGAAAAGCTCAAACATGAATAAAGGACTGAAATTCTTGGTAAGACGTTAACATGTATTTTATACGTTGGAAAAAGCCCAGGGAACAACTTTATTAATTTTACAAATTTCAGCATAATCTGGCGTCTTTTCCACATAATCGTCACTTACTTCAACATAATATTGCATAGAAGTTCCACATAATTTTCCACTTTTTCCACGCCCTATCAGATGGCCTGTATGAATCATGGGCAGCTTTCAAGTTTTTTCTTTCTTTTCCTCTTCAATGGCTTTCGGAACTCCGTAAATATACTTCAACATTTTGGTAAGGAATCACTTCACATTTTCAAACTTACCAGAGGAACAAGCATTGATAAAAAACAATTCGCTTGCAACTTTGTCGAGCACGTGGTAGGCCAAGGGTTATTACTTCAATTAAAAAAAATTCTAGCTTAAGACCTTAAACCCCAAGAAATCACAATAGAGGCACTAACTTTTTAGTTCAAATAATTTTGTTATTGACAAATCTTCATGACATTCCTACAGTTTGCGACTGAACAGGTCTTTTCGGGGGCGGTTCCAGCTTGGGCGCAATGCTTACCTGATCACTGATAGCTTGATAGTGACCAGCAGTATCACGCATTATGTTAGTATCACTACGAGGAAGACATTATTGTTTACTTTTTTGCAGAGCCCGATGTTGCACTTCAGTGCCAATTTATTGGACAGTTTGGAATATAAAACTTTGCAAAATAGAAATGGACAATCCTAGGCTTGTGTCTAGAAATTTATTGGCAAAACAGAATGTAAAAACATCGTTTATTTTGCAGTTTAATTAATTTCTTGGCGATGAAAAATCATGCTCGCCTAACAGGCGAGTGAACTGTGATTTGCGCTTGCCCAACACTTTAGACACTTGTTTGGGCAAGCGGGCGAGCGCTAATGTCCAACCCTGCACCAGTAAAATGTTTATATTGACTAAAGTTTCTCACCGAAGTTTCAGCTTCTAAAGTGCATTCTATCCCAAGAAGTACATGTCTCCAAAAAAGCTTAAAATTTGACACCATTTTGAAACAAATGCTCAGCGGCCAGGCTGGGCTAGGCCACTAAGCGCGATATCATCTTGTTCTTGAAAGAGATTTTGTCTTGGCAAGCATGTTTGTATACTCAAGGTCATGGCTGATCTTCAACCTTACCGTTTTGAGCCAGAGCGTATTCTTAATCCTGAGGATTGCAAAAGTGAAAACGAAGAAGTAAACAATTGGTTAGAAGGCACATTTTGGTGTTCTTGTGAGCGATGTCAAAGCGTGAAAATGCATAGAGAATGTGTTTATAGCTGAGAACAGCCAGAGGAAGGAAACAAAATTGAAGGTAGAATTTTAAGCTTATACTACATTTGTTGCAGTAAAAGGCGGTGACACGAAGGAATTTCTTATATCACTGCAAACAAGAATTTTTGATGGTTTAAACTGAGCGGTGCCAGGAACTTTGGAATACAGTAGAACCTTGATTATCTGGACTCATCGGGACTTCGGTAAATAGTCCGGATAATCGAAAATATGAATATTAATGAGAAAGAAATGTAAACAAACGGTATAGAGCAAAGAAAACATCATTTTAAAGTGCACCTAACCCCCAAAAAATTTTTTCGCTAAAACAATAAAGCTTATTTTGTGGAGTAATTAGCCGCAAAAATTTTTCGATTTGGTTAAATCCTCGAATTTCTGTGCCCCCTTGAAACCGAGTTTCGTATGGTTCACGCCCGAACATAAGGAGTCTGGGGAGAGTAAAGCCGTGACGTCACTTCGAGAACGAAAGCTTCGGCTGTCCCAGTCGGGCCTTTTTCTCTGTGTGAGCGTGGAAGCCTTTTTGCCGCACAAGTTTTTCGCTGGGGGCTCCACAGTCGACAGATTTCTGTTTTTATCAACAATATCTTCTACTTCGTCGGATTCTGAAATGAGCTTTGACTCAGAAGACTCCGAAATTTATTATATCGCTGAAGAGAATGACGACTCGCACTTGTAAACAAAGCAAAGTGAATAGTTAAATGATGACGGCCGAGCTGATTTATATGCTGACAACTCTCTGGCCAACGAAGAATGGATAGACAAAATGAGGTGGATGCTGACAAAGAACTCGAACGAGCTCTGATGGACAGACCCGAAGGCAATGATATGTAGAAGTCAAAGAGACTGTAGCGTGTGGTGCGTATATTTACTAAATTCGCGCATTCTTCGATCTCGCATTAACATACTTTTGTATAAATAAAAGTCAAGTCCGTTAACTTTCTCAAATTATTTTAACTTCACTCATTCAACGTAGACCAAAATGATTATCCCATGACACAGTGTTTGTGTTCTTTTCCTGCGAGTGTGGAAATTGTAGCGTCGCTTCCCTTCAAAACATCAGCGAATGTTATTGTTGTTATTATTATATTAGAGTGAGTTAGAAGGTTGTCAAGACTCAAAGAAGAGTGATCTTGTTCTTGAAGATATTGGTGCTGATGTTACCTTAAAGTGTGTTACTGAATATCCAGGAATTAAACCTGTATGGCTTCAGAAATGGAGTTTTAAGATTAGTAGTGGGCAAATACAAAACTATCTGTCGGCTGTGCCGACTGACTGCTGTTGTTTCTCAGATCAGATGCAACAACGGCTTCATGAATCGATGGACGGTTATTCCAAATTCATCTCGCTTAAGTCACTGAGTCAGCAAAATCCCTTCCTCTCTCTGAAAATCCAGGCATCGAGCGAGATCATCTGGTTTGAAATACTCTATGGAACAGATCACCGAACTCTTAGACGGCTATCACTTTGCACGAATCGAGCCATCACTTTGTACGTTTCTTCTCTTCAGGACATCTCTCCATAAAACGTATGGCATAAAGCGGAGTACCTCCTGTAAGTTTGTTGTGTTGCTACATCACACTACAGCGCACCGGGCTAGCATTTTTTTCGAACAACTTTTCCAGCCTTTCCCACAGAAACAAGTAAATATGCGAATCTCAGAATCATCGTGTTCTCGATTTGACGTCACATCCGGCCCTCGACCCATTCTCCGTTAAACTCGGTCGTGGACCAAAATGGTGGCAATTTCACGTACTTTGACGAGCCATAGAAAATCAAAGATTTAACCAAATCGAAAAATTTTTGCAGCTAGTTACTCCACAAAATAAGCTTTATTGTTTTAGCGAAAAAAAGTTTTTGGGGTTAGGTGCACTTTAATTGTGAAGTCTACACAACCTGTGTGTACACAACTTTCAGTTCAGGTATTTACAAAATGTTCAAGCATGTTTATTTGCTTCAAAGACTTGTAAGTTGATTGCATCACAAAGTCCATCATGTGTCTTAGCTGTATTAACTGCATAGGGTCAATATCGTTCTGTGATTCCCTTGAACACAAACATTTTTTGAAACATTGTGCTGCCTCTTTAGTCGATACTAGTTTCTCGTCCTTGCACTCATCTTCCTCATCGCTACATACACTTTCCCTTTCCGTCGCATCTCTCACAACAGCGGCTAAAATCTCTTCATCAGACATTTGCAGTGAAGTCAGGAGCTCGCTTTCCAGATTAAGCCAGTCTTCCACATCGCGAGCATTAGGCATTTCCTCATTGTCAAGCTGCTGTACATGTTCCAACACTTCAACCATGGACTCAACGATCTCATCCTCTCTGAAATCGGGCTGTGAATTTGACTCACTGTTGTCCAAATGAATTCTCAGTTTATCGTAAGCCTTGCGAATAGATTCCAGGCTTCCTTCGTACCAAGCATCCGAAAGCATATAAAGTGCATCTTTCACAGTAAGAAGCTTTACGATGTCCTTAATGCTTTGAGTTTGATCAGTGTCTTGACTGCAAATTACTTTCTGAAGAAGTTTTCTCTTGTATTGATTCTTCATCGCATGTAGGACTCCTTGATCCATTGGCTGAATCAGGGAGGTCGATGTGTTTGGAGGAAGAAAGAGGCAGGTTTAACAGAACCATCACGGTTGCTGAGCTCATCTGGATGAGCAGAGCAATTGAAGGCTTCAGTGGAAAAAGGGCGTTAGGTTTTTTACTCAAAAATGAAATTTATCAAAAACACTCCAAATTTCGCATGCAGTTTTGTTTAGGTGCATTAGACAATGTTCTGCATGTTTTTTTGCTGAAGTTTGTTTCGTTTTTCGAGATATTACGTATGCAAAAAACCCTGTATTTGTTGTCACGTCAGCGCGTGACCGCAAAGACGGTAATTTCACTTAAAATCCAGCAAAATATTGATCTTTTGCAACGTGTAACCTCAAAAAGTGTTGATGTCAGGTTAAAACCGTTAAACCTTTTATTTCATGTTAACGTGCGACCGCAAAGACGTTGATTTCACTCAAATTACAGCCAAATGTTAATTTCCCGAAATGCGCAAGCTAGACAATGTTGATATCAGGACATTTACAGAGACTTAAAATTTTGATTTCACATTATCATGTAGCCTGCG
>JAHPZR010028216.1:15000-18603 GCA_019787425.1 Platygyra sinensis
ATGTTCATTACCAAAATGAAAACTACTTCTGAAATTGGGATATTTTATCCCAAATCTGAGAGATTACCCTAAGCCTAGGAAAGAAGCAGCTTTAATTTCAAAGCAGTTATGATCATAAGGCTTTCTTCTATTTTTTTTTAAACACCCATTACAAGTAAGGGTAAGAATTATCCCTCATCAACTCTTGTTCCAATTATTTCTTCTTCCAGATATTTTTGAAATATCAAATGAAAACAGCGAGTGATTTCCAAATCGTTTTTAACAACTGATGCTTACTATAAGCCTCCAACCCATAAGCTCTTAAGACGGTTGCCGAAAACTATCGCCGAGATAGAATGAGCTCAGGCAAGATGTAAACCATTCGAGAAGCTTGCCAAAGACTTCGAATTAACCAACTCTCAAAGGGAAATGAACTTCATAACAAAACTTACTTCAGAGCTGGTTTCACTGTATAACTAACATGAGCGACAGTAGACCAAAAATATTACAATTCAGGAAACATTTTTCAGTCTTCTATTTCAAAGAGAAAATCGGTTACGAAATTCTCGACAGTAACAGGAAATACTAAGAGTAAAAGGTTTTAGTAAGTCAATGAACGAACATTGAACTTTGTCGGTACACGAGTCGCCGTATTTTGTTTTTAAACATGAAGATTACACTGTATCCAATCGTCGACATTAGACCAGAAAGTATGGAAGGAAACGATGACTCATATAGACGATTTTTTTCAACTACGAACTACGTAACAGAGCAAAATATGACGTTAGAGAAATTATGCCCACTCATACGTTCATCTAATATCGATCGCCGAAAATCTATTCGCTTCGATAGCCTGAACTTCTAGAACGGCAGATTTCTTTAGCCCTGATTTAAAACAATGCCTCAAAACACAGTACACAGAATAAATCGTAAAAGCAGGCTGCGATGCACGCAAACTGTAATCAAAATTCCCTTGGAATTTCAAGGATTCCCCGTTTCCTGTTTCTGAAATAACTCTGAACTTCAGACGCGACTTGCCGCTCTCGGTATCACAGGCGAAATTCTTGGAGAAAAAAAAAACAACACAACACTTTACCCGCCTAGCAAGATTTTGAGAATGAAATTGAGAAAGAACAAATCATTGATCAAACTGCCGAGACCGTTCTAAGTCGCTAGGCCCTCTTGGTGCATGCACCGACAAATTTCGCCGGCATAAAGCACAACGCGCTGGCGAGCAAAGAATAACTCTCAATCCCTCAAACCGAGGTGTTTTGAATCGTTCATGAAACAATATCAATCAATTCCAACTTTCCTTACCCAGAAATTTGGTTGCAAGCTTCACAGGTTCCAATTTCTTCTGAAAAATGCGAAAAGCAGAAAATATTTTACTTTGTGTAACACTCGTCACATCAGACAAAGGTATTGTGTTCACCGTCCTAGGAACACAGAGAGGTGTACGCAAAGAAAAAGTCACAATTCCGCTCACCTTCCAGTAGCGATGCATCGAACTGACATGCCTGATCTTGGGTTTTCTTCGCTCTCTTCTGTATTGTCCGTGTATGCGTTGAACCTTCTTCGCTCGACGCCATGTTTCTGGTAGCTAAACACGATTCGACCACACCCGAGCTAAGCCAATAAACTGCACTTCCCAAGGGTGGGGTGGGGGTGGGGACTTGTCACGTCCCTAGGGAGTGGCCGTAAACTATTTTTCACGTTTTATGTTTTCAACAAAAGTAGATTTCTGTAAATTCAGCTGTTCGGTTGCTAATTTTTACTTTGAAATATCTTGGGGAAAAAAGAAAAGTGATTTAGAAATGAATACAGCAGTTTGCTTAGTTTTCTTTTTGCTGTGTTTTAGGCACCGCCCTTTTAGGGGCGTGTCTGCCTGTGATTGGACAGAAAGAACAAAGAATGAAGATTCGTTATGTTAATGAAACGAAACTTGCGTTCTGGCAACAAAACGAAAATGATTTTTTAAAATAAATTCAAGACACAAAATCGTCCTCTTTACTCAGTTAATTCCGATTTGCCGCCAAGTCTCGCGGCACTGATCTTTTGGAGGCTTTTTTGTACACAGATTGTTCATGGAATCTTTCATCGAGCGAAATTGATTATAGTTCTATAACATGACTGGAAGGTGAAGTTTCATAGCAACAAAGGGAAGTCACATGCAAAAACGCAAAACACGTTACCACCCACTTACCGGATAAATTAAACTTCGATAGCATAAAAAAAAGAACACGTACGTAGATGATGCTTCCCTTACAAATATTACAATACAGATCCTTTACTGTATGGTTTTATTCTGCATTCATTGCCTGACAAGGAAAAGTAGAAGAGGCCGGAACTGTTTCCTTCGCTTATGTGAAGGTGTTAGATCCTTTAATTTCCGTGTTCAGACGACTGCAAAAGAAGACACTTGACTGATCATGAATACATATTCGGAAGCTCAGTTTAGTCACACAAGTGTAAGCGTTTGTGAAGGCGCGAATTTATTCACCGCAAAGCAACGAAATACCTTTGTGTTAGGAGTCGTTTATTAGAAAGTGGGAACACATGGCGAAGACACCAGTCGAAATCAGTTAAGAAAAAAGGTAATTAAAATTATGAGGCAAAGCGAAATTAGGCTTTCCATCAATTATGACAGTTGCTCAGTTCAACGTGTCATAGTAATTTCTTTCTGAGCGTGAAAACTGACAAATACACACATGAAATATATAAACAAGAGGCTTAAGTTGTTTCTCTCTCTCTCTCTTTGTTTTGTTTCGACGATGAGTATTTATTTCTACATGTTTTATTGTCACCAACATACAAACCAGTTTTGTCAGATCACCGGCTTGCCGGGTTGGGTAAATGAGAAAGTAAGATATTTAGCATAAATCCATTGACGATTCAATGTGGAGTGAACATGCGGCAAGAAGCTAAAACCAGAACACTACGTGAACTTCAAGTATCTTCTTCTCGGCTCGCCAAAAACTAATCACCTCAATCCATCCTCGCTTGTAAATTATTAAAAGCTATAACCATAGCCTTGCAAAATATTAAAAGCTATAACGGTGCAGTTGTAGCCCTGGGAGTAAATCAGTGAATGCAAACCTTCAGCTAGAGCTAGTCTCAGTGAATTGCAGTAAGCGAGTACAGACAATTGCAAAGTCATAAGACTGCGACGACCTCCTAAGCCTTATATCCAACGCTTCCAAGCGATCGAACAGTAGCGTGATGGATATCCTGCTGTTTTGAGACAGAATTCATCGCATCATGAATACTTTGCTGAAATAACCTGTTAAATCCAAATCATTGTGTCACATTATACCCGTAAATAATACGTACTTTCAAGCATAGGCGTACGGGCACCTTCGGACTTGGCGGGGGGGGGGGGGGGGGTGACCTTATTGCTCTCATTCCGGAAACACAGCGGAATTCCGATTTTTTGGAACCTCCAAGGAAACTGATGAAAATTGCTTTTAAAAATCGGACAGTTCGTGAAATTACAGCGTTTGACTGAGGAGAGGGAAACGACTTTTGGTTTGAATTATTGGGAGGATCGAAAAAATGAGGGCTCGAGAAATCAGGATTCCACTGTAGTTATTTTGAAACATTGCATACTCCTAGCCTATGACTTCA
>JAHPZR010028217.1:0-11366 GCA_019787425.1 Platygyra sinensis
TCGCACGTTAACATGAAATAAAAGGTTTAACGGTTTTAACCTGACATCAACACTTTTTGAGGTTACACGTTGCAAAAGATCAATATTTTGCTGGATTATAAGTGAAATTACCGTCTTTGCGGTCACGCGCTGACGTGACAACAAATACAGGGTTTTTTGCATACGTAATATCTCGAAAACGAAACAAACTTCAGCAAAAAAACATGCAGAACATTGTCTAATGCACCTAAACAAACTGCATGCGAAATTTGGAACGTTTTTGATAAATTTCATTTTTGAGTAAAAAACCTAACGCCCTTTTTCCACTGAAGCCTTCAATTGCTCTGCTCATCCAGATGAGCTCAGCAACCGTGATGGTTCTGTTAAACCTGCCTCTTTCTTCCTCCAAACACATCGACCTCCCTGATTCAGCCAATGGATCAAGGAGTCCTACATGCGATGAAGAATCAATACAAGAGAAAACTTCTTCAGAAAGTAATTTGCAGTCAAGACACTGATCAAACTCAAAGCATTAAGGACATCGTAAAGCTTCTTACTGTGAAAGATGCACTTTATATGCTTTCGGATGCTTGGTACGAAGGAAGCCTGGAATCTATTCGCAAGGCTTACGATAAACTGAGAATTCATTTGGACAACAGTGAGTCAAATTCACAGCCCGATTTCAGAGAGGATGAGATCGTTGAGTCCATGGTTGAAGTGTTGGAACATGTACAGCAGCTTGACAATGAGGAAATGCCTAATGCTCGCGATGTGGAAGACTGGCTTAATCTGGAAAGCGAGCTCCTGACTTCACTGCAAATGTCTGATGAAGAGATTTTAGCCGCTGTTGTGAGAGATGCGACGGAAAGGGAAAGTGTATGTAGCGATGAGGAAGATGAGTGCAAGGACGAGAAACTAGTATCGACTAAAGAGGCAGCACAATGTTTCAAAAAAATGTTTGTGTTCAAGGGAATCACAGAACGATATTGACCCTATGCAGTTAATACAGCTAAGACACATGATGGACTTTGTGATGCAATCAACTTACAAGTCTTTGAAGCAAATAAACATGCTTGAACATTTTGTAAATACCTGAACTGAAAGTTGTGTACACACAGGTTGTGTAGACTTCACAATTAAAGTGCACCTAACCCCAAAAACTTTTTTTCGCTAAAACAATAAAGCTTATTTTGTGGAGTAACTAGCTGCAAAAATTTTTCAATTTGGTTAAATCTTTGATTTTCTATGGCTCGTCAAAGTACGTGAAATTGCCACCATTTTGGTCCACGACCGAGTTTAACGGAGAATGGGTCGAGGGCCGGATGTGATGTCAAATCGAGAACACGATGATTCTGAGATTCGCATATTTACTTGTTTCTGTGGGAAAGGCTGGAAAAGTTGTTCGAAAAAAATGCTAGCCCGGTGCGCTGTAGTGTGATGTAGCAACACAACAAACTTATAGGAGGTACTCCGCTTTATGCCATACGTTTTATGGAGAGATGTCCTGAAGAGAAGAAACGTACAAAGTGACGGCTCGATTCGTGCAAAGTGATAGCCGTCTAAGAGTTCGGTGATCTGTTCCATAGAGTATTTCAAACCAGATGATCTCGCTCGATGCCTGGATTTTCAGAGAGAGGAAGGGATTTTGCTGACTCAGTGACTTAAGCGAGATGAATTTGGAATAACCGTCCATCGATTCATGAAGCCGTTGTTGCATCTGATCTGAGAAACAACAGCAGTCAGTCGGCACAGCCGACAGATAGTTTTGTATTTGCCCACTACTAATCTTAAAACTCCATTTCTGAAGCCATACAGGTTTAATTCCTGGATATTCAGTAACACACTTTAAGGTAACATCAGCACCAATATCTTCAAGAACAAGATCACTCTTCTTTGAGTCTTGACAACCTTCTAACTCACTCTAATATAATAATAACAACAATAACATTCGCTGATGTTTTGAAGGGAAGCGACGCTACAATTTCCACACTCGCAGGAAAAGAACACAAACACTGTGTCATGGGATAATCATTTTGGTCTACGTTGAATGAGTGAAGTTAAAATAATTTGAGAAAGTTAACGGACTTGACTTTTATTTATACAAAAGTATGTTAATGCGAGATCGAAGAATGCGCGAATTTAGTAAATATACGCACCACACGCTACAGTCTCTTTGACTTCTACATATCATTGCCTTCGGGTCTGTCCATCAGAGCTCGTTCGAGTTCTTTGTCAGCATCCACCTCATTTTGTCTATCCATTCTTCGTTGGCCAGAGAGTTGTCAGCATATAAATCAGCTCGGCCGTCATCATTTAACTATTCACTTTGCTTTGTTTACAAGTGCGAGTCGTCATTCTCTTCAGCGATATAATAAATTTCGGAGTCTTCTGAGTCAAAGCTCATTTCAGAATCCGACGAAGTAGAAGATATTGTTGATAAAAACAGAAATCTGTCGACTGTGGAGCCCCCAGCGAAAAACTTGTGCGGCAAAAAGGCTTCCACGCTCACACAGAGAAAAAGGCCCGACTGGGACAGCCGAAGCTTTCGTTCTCGAAGTGACGTCACGGCTTTACTCTCCCCAGACTCCTTATGTTCGGGCGTGAACCATACGAAACTCGGTTTCAAGGGGGCACAGAAATTCGAGGATTTAACCAAATCGAAAAATTTTTGCGGCTAATTACTCCACAAAATAAGCTTTATTGTTTTAGCGAAAAATTTTTTGGGGGTTAGGTGCACTTTAAAATGATGTTTTCTTTGCTCTATACCGTTTGTTTACATTTCTTTCTCATTAATATTCATATTTTCGATTATCCGGACTATTTACCGAAGTCCCGATGAGTCCAGATAATCAAGGTTCTACTGTATTCCAAAGTTCCTGGCACCGCTCAGTTTAAACCATCAAAAATTCTTGTTTGCAGTGATATAAGAAATTCCTTCGTGTCACCGCCTTTTACTGCAACAAATGTAGTATAAGCTTAAAATTCTACCTTCAATTTTGTTTCCTTCCTCTGGCTGTTCTCAGCTATAAACACATTCTCTATGCATTTTCACGCTTTGACATCGCTCACAAGAACACCAAAATGTGCCTTCTAACCAATTGTTTACTTCTTCGTTTTCACTTTTGCAATCCTCAGGATTAAGAATACGCTCTGGCTCAAAACGGTAAGGTTGAAGATCAGCCATGACCTTGAGTATACAAACATGCTTGCCAAGACAAAATCTCTTTCAAGAACAAGATGATATCGCGCTTAGTGGCCTAGCCCAGCCTGGCCGCTGAGCATTTGTTTCAAAATGGTGTCAAATTTTAAGCTTTTTGGAGACATGTACTTCTTGGGATAGAATGCACTTTAGAAGCTGAAACTTCGGTGAGAAACTTTAGTCAATATAAACATTTTACTGGTGCAGGGTTGGACATTAGCGCTCGCCCGCTTGCCCAAACAAGTGTCTAAAGTGTTGGGCAAGCGCAAATCACAGTTCACTCGCCTGTTAGGCGAGCATGATTTTTCATCGCCAAGAAATTAATTAAACTGCAAAATAAACGATGTTTTTACATTCTGTTTTGCCAATAAATTTCTAGACACAAGCCTAGGATTGTCCATTTCTATTTTGCAAAGTTTTATATTCCAAACTGTCCAATAAATTGGCACTGAAGTGCAACATCGGGCTCTGCAAAAAAGTAAACAATAATGTCTTCCTCGTAGTGATACTAACATAATGCGTGATACTGCTGGTCACTATCAAGCTATCAGTGATCAGGTAAGCATTGCGCCCAAGCTGGAACCGCCCCCGAAAAGACCTGTTCAGTCGCAAACTGTAGGAATGTCATGAAGATTTGTCAATAACAAAATTATTTGAACTAAAAAGTTAGTGCCTCTATTGTGATTTCTTGGGGTTTAAGGTCTTAAGCTAGAATTTTTTTTAATTGAAGTAATAACCCTTGGCCTACCACGTGCTCGACAAAGTTGCAAGCGAATTGTTTTTTATCAATGCTTGTTCCTCTGGTAAGTTTGAAAATGTGAAGTGATTCCTTACCAAAATGTTGAAGTATATTTACGGAGTTCCGAAAGCCATTGAAGAGGAAAAGAAAGAAAAAACTTGAAAGCTGCCCATGATTCATACAGGCCATCTGATAGGGCGTGGAAAAAGTGGAAAATTATGTGGAACTTCTATGCAATATTATGTTGAAGTAAGTGACGATTATGTGGAAAAGACGCCAGATTATGCTGAAATTTGTAAAATTAATAAAGTTGTTCCCTGGGCTTTTTCCAACGTATAAAATACATGTTAACGTCTTACCAAGAATTTCAGTCCTTTATTCATGTTTGAGCTTTTCTGCTGTTCATGGACAGGTATTTCTTCATTCAATGCAGTTTTCCGTAGTTTACGTTGTTGGGTTTGTCCGAAGCTTAGTAACCAGGCATTAAATCGGACAAAAACTAGACACCGGAGGTCCCAAAACTAGAACCCAGTCCCATCACTAGAAGATGCATGGAATTCCTGGAGGTTTAATATTGTTTATGAACGAAAAGGCGCATCTTTTGGCTGTCATCGCTGTTTTGGCTGAAAAACTAATTCAAAAGAATCAATCTTTTCTCTATTTTTGCTTCTGAGCATGATTAGTAGTTGCCTTCTCACTTAGATGAAGCAATTTTCTTGTTTTATGCGGAAAAATGTCCCAAGGATGCGGAGGATGCAGGAGTGGGCGAATTATGCGGATCCACACCACCGCATCCTGTCAGATGCCCTGTTCAAAGGAGTACGAGAAGAACAGGACAAGGAAGTTTTCAGTGAAATGGCAAGTTGGCTATGAAGCAGTTTCCCTGTCAAAAAAAATATTGCGTGTGCAGTGGTAATTATTGCATTTTAGCTTTCAATTATTACTCAATAAAATGATATTATTGAATCTTGTTATATTGAAATTATTCATATGTTTGCGTGTGTAGTGGTAATTATTGCATTTTAGCTTTCAATTATTGCTCAATGAAATAATATTATTAATCTCGTTATATTGTAATTATTCAGATGTCGCACACCCAATGTTGACTTGCACACCTGATGTTCCGTGGCACAACCAAGAAAGAAAATGTAATTTTGAACAAAGTCAACTTGCACACCTGAAAGAACTTGTGCACACCTAATGTTGTCTTGCACAACCAATGTCGAGACAACTCCTGAGCTCAAAGATCTGGTACTAACCGCTGACCAGCACTGAACAATCATCAGACCATTTTATGGGAACTTTACATGGAATACTAGCCTTTAGCAGAGAGAAACATGGCCGGAAGTGCTGGATCTGGATTAAGCTTTGATCAAGCTCTGAATTTAATAAACCGAGCAGCTGGGATGTTGCACAGGGGGGAAGGCTCAGAAAGCCAAAGAGAAGGAAGTTCTTGCCAGTGATGTTCAATATCTGCCCACTGCAAGCACTTTGAGTAGTGCAGGTTCTCTCGCCACGCGGCAAATACTTCGAATGGTGCATCTCCGAGAACACTGACAGAATTCTGAGACTCTTTCCCAGTTTCATGAGACCATCTCCTGCAGGCAGAATGCAATGGAGTCCAAATCCGTGGA
Organism: Platygyra sinensis; assembly: GCA_019787425.1. NCBI lineage: Eukaryota > Metazoa > Cnidaria > Anthozoa > Scleractinia > Merulinidae > Platygyra > Platygyra sinensis. The sequence continues at coordinate 5,552 of JAHPZR010028217.1, forward strand.
AACCAAAACAAAGGGAACGCCGTGTCAATGCTTTCAGCTTAAAGACTCGTGGACGCACGTGTTTGTTTGTTTATCTGAAAGAGATGACAGTTATGTTACCACAGCGAGTCGAGAAAAGAGCACTAAAGGAGGCGGGCTTGGTGAGAAAAGATTATTTTCAACAACAAGAATGGTCAATTTGAGCACGTGAACAGTACGCTAGAGGATCACTTTCCCAAGCTAAAAGATGTCCAAGGTGCTGCGTGCTGCCTGCAGGAGATGGTCTCATGAAACCGGGAAAGAGTCTGGAGAGTTCTGTCGGTGTTCTCGGAGACGCACAATTCGAAATTTTCCGCGGGCAGAGAACCTGCAGCGGGAAGATATTGAACATCACTGGAAGAACTTCCTTCTCTTTGGCTTTCCGAGTTATTCCCAACTGCTCGGTTTATTAAATTCAGAGCTCGATAAAGCCTGATCCAGATCCAGGCACTTCCGCCATGTTTCTCTCTGCTAAGGCTAGTATCCATGTAAGTCCCATGAAATGTCTGATGATTGTTCAGTGCTGGTCAGCGGTTGAAACCCAGACCTTTGAGCTCAGGAGTTGTCTCGACATTGGTTGTGCAAGACAACATTGGGTGTGTAAAATTCTTTTAGGTGTGCAAGTTGACTTTGGGTGTGCAGTGTAACATTAGGTGTTCAAAATTACATTTTCTTTTCTTGGTTGTGCAACGGAACATCAGGTGTGCAAGTCAACATTGGGTGTGCGACATCTGAATAATTACAATATAACGAGATTTAATAATATTATTTCATTGAGCAATAATTGAAAGCTAAAATGCAATAATTACCACTACACACGCAAACATATGAATAATTTCAATATAACAAGATTCAATAATATCATTTTATTGAGTAATAATTGAAAGCTAAAATGCAATAATTACCACTGCACACGCAATATTTTTTTTGACAGGGAAACTGCTTCATAGCCAACTTGCCATTTCACTGAAAACTTCCTTGTCCTGTTCTTCTCGTACTCCTTTGAACAGGGCATCTGACAGGATGCGGTGGTGTGGATCCGCATAATTCGCCCACTCCTGCATCCTCCGCATCCTTGGGACATTTTTCCGCATAAAACAAGAAAATTGCTTCATCTAAGTGAGAAGGCAACTACTAATCATGCTCAGAAGCAAAAATAGAGAAAAGATTGATTCTTTTGAATTAGTTTTTTCAGCCAAAACAGCGATGACAGCCAAAAGATGCGCCTTTTCGTTCATAAACAATATTAAACCTCCAGGAATTCCATGCATCTTCTAGTGATGGGACTGGGTTCTAGTTTTGGGACCTCCGGTGTCTAGTTTTTGTCCGATTTAATGCCTGGTTACTAAGCTTCGGACAAACCCAACAACGTAAACTACGGAAAACTGCATTGAATGAAGAAATACCTGTCCATGAACAGCAGAAAAGCTCAAACATGAATAAAGGACTGAAATTCTTGGTAAGACGTTAACATGTATTTTATACGTTGGAAAAAGCCCAGGGAACAACTTATTAATTTTACAAATTTCAGCATAATCTGGCGTCTTTTCCACATAATCGTCACTTACTTCAACATAATATTGCATAGAAGTTCCACATAATTTTCCACTTTTTCCACGCCCTATCAGATGGCCTGTATGAATCATGGGCAGCTTTCAAGTTTTTTCTTTCTTTTCCTCTTCAATGGCTTTCGGAACTCCGTAAATATACTTCAACATTTTGGTAAGGAATCACTTCACATTTTCAAACTTACCAGAGGAACAAGCATTGATAAAAAACAATTCGCTTGCAACTTTGTCGAGCACGTGGTAGGCCAAGGGTTATTACTTCAATTAAAAAAAATTCTAGCTTAAGACCTTAAACCCCAAGAAATCACAATAGAGGCACTAACTTTTTAGTTCAAATAATTTTGTTATTGACAAATCTTCATGACATTCCTACAGTTTGCGACTGAACAGGTCTTTTCGGGGGCGGTTCCAGCTTGGGCGCAATGCTTACCTGATCACTGATAGCTTGATAGTGACCAGCAGTATCACGCATTATGTTAGTATCACTACGAGGAAGACATTATTGTTTACTTTTTTGCAGAGCCCGATGTTGCACTTCAGTGCCAATTTATTGGACAGTTTGGAATATAAAACTTTGCAAAATAGAAATGGACAATCCTAGGCTTGTGTCTAGAAATTTATTGGCAAAACAGAATGTAAAAACATCGTTTATTTTGCAGTTTAATTAATTTCTTGGCGATGAAAAATCATGCTCGCCTAACAGGCGAGTGAACTGTGATTTGCGCTTGCCCAACACTTTAGACACTTGTTTGGGCAAGCGGGCGAGCGCTAATGTCCAACCCTGCACCAGTAAAATGTTTATATTGACTAAAGTTTCTCACCGAAGTTTCAGCTTCTAAAGTGCATTCTATCCCAAGAAGTACATGTCTCCAAAAAGCTTAAAATTTGACACCATTTTGAAACAAATGCTCAGCGGCCAGGCTGGGCTAGGCCACTAAGCGCGATATCATCTTGTTCTTGAAAGAGATTTTGTCTTGGCAAGCATGTTTGTATACTCAAGGTCATGGCTGATCTTCAACCTTACCGTTTTGAGCCAGAGCGTATTCTTAATCCTGAGGATTGCAAAAGTGAAAACGAAGAAGTAAACAATTGGTTAGAAGGCACATTTTGGTGTTCTTGTGAGCGATGTCAAAGCGTGAAAATGCATAGAGAATGTGTTTATAGCTGAGAACAGCCAGAGGAAGGAAACAAAATTGAAGGTAGAATTTTAAGCTTATACTACATTTGTTGCAGTAAAAGGCGGTGACACGAAGGAATTTCTTATATCACTGCAAACAAGAATTTTTGATGGTTTAAACTGAGCGGTGCCAGGAACTTTGGAATACAGTAGAACCTTGATTATCTGGACTCATCGGGACTTCGGTAAATAGTCCGGATAATCGAAAATATGAATATTAATGAGAAAGAAATGTAAACAAACGGTATAGAGCAAAGAAAACATCATTTTAAAGTGCACCTAACCCCCAAAAAATTTTTTCGCTAAAACAATAAAGCTTATTTTGTGGAGTAATTAGCCGCAAAAATTTTTCGATTTGGTTAAATCCTCGAATTTCTGTGCCCCCTTGAAACCGAGTTTCGTATGGTTCACGCCCGAACATAAGGAGTCTGGGGAGAGTAAAGCCGTGACGTCACTTCGAGAACGAAAGCTTCGGCTGTCCCAGTCGGGCCTTTTTCTCTGTGTGAGCGTGGAAGCCTTTTTGCCGCACAAGTTTTTCGCTGGGGGCTCCACAGTCGACAGATTTCTGTTTTTATCAACAATATCTTCTACTTCGTCGGATTCTGAAATGAGCTTTGACTCAGAAGACTCCGAAATTTATTATATCGCTGAAGAGAATGACGACTCGCACTTGTAAACAAAGCAAAGTGAATAGTTAAATGATGACGGCCGAGCTGATTTATATGCTGACAACTCTCTGGCCAACGAAGAATGGATAGACAAAATGAGGTGGATGCTGACAAAGAACTCGAACGAGCTCTGATGGACAGACCCGAAGGCAATGATATGTAGAAGTCAAAGAGACTGTAGCGTGTGGTGCGTATATTTACTAAATTCGCGCATTCTTCGATCTCGCATTAACATACTTTTGTATAAATAAAAGTCAAGTCCGTTAACTTTCTCAAATTATTTTAACTTCACTCATTCAACGTAGACCAAAATGATTATCCCATGACACAGTGTTTGTGTTCTTTTCCTGCGAGTGTGGAAATTGTAGCGTCGCTTCCCTTCAAAACATCAGCGAATGTTATTGTTGTTATTATTATATTAGAGTGAGTTAGAAGGTTGTCAAGACTCAAAGAAGAGTGATCTTGTTCTTGAAGATATTGGTGCTGATGTTACCTTAAAGTGTGTTACTGAATATCCAGGAATTAAACCTGTATGGCTTCAGAAATGGAGTTTTAAGATTAGTAGTGGGCAAATACAAAACTATCTGTCGGCTGTGCCGACTGACTGCTGTTGTTTCTCAGATCAGATGCAACAACGGCTTCATGAATCGATGGACGGTTATTCCAAATTCATCTCGCTTAAGTCACTGAGTCAGCAAAATCCCTTCCTCTCTCTGAAAATCCAGGCATCGAGCGAGATCATCTGGTTTGAAATACTCTATGGAACAGATCACCGAACTCTTAGACGGCTATCACTTTGCACGAATCGAGCCGTCACTTTGTACGTTTCTTCTCTTCAGGACATCTCTCCATAAAACGTATGGCATAAAGCGGAGTACCTCCTATAAGTTTGTTGTGTTGCTACATCACACTACAGCGCACCGGGCTAGCATTTTTTTCGAACAACTTTTCCAGCCTTTCCCACAGAAACAAGTAAATATGCGAATCTCAGAATCATCGTGTTCTCGATTTGACATCACATCCGGCCCTCGACCCATTCTCCGTTAAACTCGGTCGTGGACCAAAATGGTGGCAATTTCACGTACTTTGACGAGCCATAGAAAATCAAAGATTTAACCAAATTGAAAAATTTTTGCAGCTAGTTACTCCACAAAATAAGCTTTATTGTTTTAGCGAAAAAAAGTTTTTGGGGTTAGGTGCACTTTAATTGTGAAGTCTACACAACCTGTGTGTACACAACTTTCAGTTCAGGTATTTACAAAATGTTCAAGCATGTTTATTTGCTTCAAAGACTTGTAAGTTGATTGCATCACAAAGTCCATCATGTGTCTTAGCTGTATTAACTGCATAGGGTCAATATCGTTCTGTGATTCCCTTGAACACAAACATTTTTTTGAAACATTGTGCTGCCTCTTTAGTCGATACTAGTTTCTCGTCCTTGCACTCATCTTCCTCATCGCTACATACACTTTCCCTTTCCGTCGCATCTCTCACAACAGCGGCTAAAATCTCTTCATCAGACATTTGCAGTGAAGTCAGGAGCTCGCTTTCCAGATTAAGCCAGTCTTCCACATCGCGAGCATTAGGCATTTCCTCATTGTCAAGCTGCTGTACATGTTCCAACACTTCAACCATGGACTCAACGATCTCATCCTCTCTGAAATCGGGCTGTGAATTTGACTCACTGTTGTCCAAATGAATTCTCAGTTTATCGTAAGCCTTGCGAATAGATTCCAGGCTTCCTTCGTACCAAGCATCCGAAAGCATATAAAGTGCATCTTTCACAGTAAGAAGCTTTACGATGTCCTTAATGCTTTGAGTTTGATCAGTGTCTTGACTGCAAATTACTTTCTGAAGAAGTTTTTCTCTTGTATTGATTCTTCATCGCATGTAGGACTCCTTGATCCATTGGCTGAATCAGGGAGGTCGATGTGTTTGGAGGAAGAAAGAGGCAGGTTTAACAGAACCATCACGGTTGCTGAGCTCATCTGGATGAGCAGAGCAATTGAAGGCTTCAGTGGAAAAAGGGCGTTAGGTTTTTTACTCAAAAATGAAATTTATCAAAAACGTTCCAAATTTCGCATGCAGTTTTGTTTAGGTGCATTAGACAATGTTCTGCATGTTTTTTTGCTGAAGTTTGTTTCGTTTTCGAGATATTACGTATGCAAAAAACCCTGTATTTGTTGTCACGTCAGCGCGTGACCGCAAAGACGGTAATTTCACTTATAATCCAGCAAAATATTGATCTTTTGCAACGTGTAACCTCAAAAAGTGTTGATGTCAGGTTAAAACCGTTAAACCTTTTATTTCATGTTAACGTGCGACCGCAAAGACGTTGATTTCACTCAAATTACAGCCAAATGTTAATTTCCCGAAATGCGCAA
>JAHPZR010028221.1:0-12838 GCA_019787425.1 Platygyra sinensis
AAATATAATTTGTACACATTGAAAAGGGAAGGAAACCAAAATATTGCTATGTCCCTGCCAATACGAGAGCAAATATGTAGGTTTTTCATACCTGTATGACATGAGGTTGGGACAGACAATTTGCAGAACTAAAAGGAAAATTAACAATGTTGTTAATAAACATAAACTCTCTTAACTCAAACAAAAGCATCCCTCACCACAATCCTTGTTAGATAGAGAGGTGGACACCTTAAACCATGCTTTATGTTTGATAAAAAAAGTTTGAAGCTGCATTTCGGTAAAAGCATATTTTTTAAGCCCCATGCATGGTCACCAAAATCTACACACAGTTAAATTTCTCTTAAGAATCACACTGTTCAAGAAATCCTTGGAATCTGATTGGCTAACAAGACAGACCATAGTCATTGAAGAAATATGAACCAAGGTTACATTTCTTTGCAAAAATACAAGTTTAAATTCTTAAATAATAAAAAAACACTGAGTTTGATTTCTATACTAAACAGATGAATCCAAGATCACTCAGATCATGGTACTCAAAAGAACCAAAGAATCACCTTCAAATGGATAAAAATTCTTTGGTTCCACTAATGCATCACCATTGTTTATGAATATAAGAATGTAATCTTGGATTCTCCTAAAGAAATGCATCCACAGTATTTGGAGACAAGATTAGGGTTTTTTGCCTGGAGTAGAGGTCACAGGGTTCAAGAAAAATTCCATACCAGCCTTAACAGTACAGTTCCATGCAAAATGTCAAGCAAAACTGATCAGCATTGGCACAAGCTTTCTCATTTCTTTAGACTACAAATGCATTGAGATTCATGAATCAGGCAATGAATTTTAAACAGCATGTAAGAATAAACACAATTTCAGATCTAGCTAACTTTCAAGCTAAATATAACAAAGAATACGGAAAACTACAGTTGAACCCCGCTAATTTGAACTTGTAATTTAAAATCCCTGCTATTTCAAACTCAAAACCATTCCCCTTGGATTTGCCACTCATATAATATCGGCTATTTCAAACTCCTGCTATGTCAAACTATTTTCATTTCCCCTGAGAGTTTAAATAGCAGGGTTCCACCATGTAAACTTTGAAAATTTAGTGATGCAGCATTCTCAAAATTCTCAATTTATTATAAACTTAACACAAAAGTCCTTCCAAGATCTTGATCTAAGAGTGAAAAGCATTGTCCCTTCTAAAACATACAAAACAGCTGTTGGCAGTGAGTTTATAAAAAAAATCTTGATGCTTGAGAAGAAGGCAAGCAATTAATTAGAATTCTTTCATGACCACAAAATGTGAAGAATTTTTCCTGAAACATATTGGACAGAAATGTTCTTGAAAAGTTAATGAATGCCACTCAAACTGCTGCTATTAAACATTTAAATACAGCCACAAAAGAATGCTTTCTGAAATAAATTTATTCAAATTTGCAAAACAGTTCTAAACATCTTTGGGTACAAAGGGTGTGTAGATTCCGAGTTGTTTTGGGTGGAGTGAACATAAAACAGCCTTTAGGGTGTGGTAATGTTGTGGAAGAACCCAGGGCACAGAGAAATCAAAGTTCTTAGGGAAAAAATAACAAAGATGCATACAAGGCAAAAAAAAATTCATCGACAGAGGAACCTAAAAATTGTTAGCACAACTTGTTTCACCACTAAGACGTTCATTACCAAAATGAAAACTACCTCTGAAATTGGGATATTTTATCCCAAATCTGAGAGATTACCCTAAGCCTAGAAAAGAAGCAGCTTTAATTTCAAAGCAGTTATGATCATAAGGCTTTTTTCTATTTTTTTTTTAAACACCCATTACAAGTAAGGGTAAGAATTATCCCTCATGAACTCTTGTTCCAATTATTTCTTCTTCCAGATATTTTTGAAATATCAAATGAAAACAGCGAGTGATTTCCAAATCGTTTTTAACAACTGATGCTTACTATAAGCCCCCAACCCATAAGCTCTTAAGACGGTTGCCGAAAACTATCGCCGAGATAGAATGAGCTCAGGCAAGATGTAAACCATTCGAGAAGCTTGCCAAAGACTTCGAATTAACCAACTCTCAAAGGGAAATGAACTTCATAACAAAACTTACTTCAGAGCTGGTTTCACTGTATAACTAACATGAGCGACAGTAGACCAAAAATATTACAATTCAGGAAACATTTTTCAGTCTTCTATTTCAAAGAGAAAATCGGTTACGAAATTCTCGACAGTAACAGGAAATACTAAGAGTAAAAGGTTTTAGTAAGTCAATGAACGAACATTGAACTTTGTCGGTACACGAGTCGCCGTATTTTGTTTTTAAACATGAAGATTACACTGTATCCAATCGTCGACATTAGACCAGAAAATATGGAAGGAAACGATGACTCATATAGACGATTTCTTTCAACTACGAACTACGTAACAGAGCAAAATATGACGTTAGAGAAATTATGCCCACTCATACGTTCATCTAATATCGATCGCCGAAAATCTATTCGCTTCGATAGCCTGAACTTTTAGAACGGCAGATTTCTTTAGCCCTGATTTAAAACAATGCCTCAAAACACAGTACACAGGATAAATCGTAAAAGCAGGCTGCGATGCACGCAAACTGTAATCAAAATTCCCTTGGAATTTCAAGGATTCCCCGTTTCCTGTTTCTGAAATAACTCTGAACTTCAGACGCGACTTGCCGCTCTCGGTATCACAGGCGAAATTCTTGGAGAAAAAAAAAACAACACAACACTTTACCCGCCTAGCAAGATTTTTGAGAATGAAATTGAGAAAGAACAAATCATTGATCAAACTGCCGAGACCGTTCTAAGTCGCTAGGCCCTCTTGGTGCATGCACCGACAAATTTCGCCGGCATAAAGCACAACGCGCTGGCGAGCAAAGAATAACTCTCAATCCCTCAAACCGAGGTGTTTTGAATCGTTCATGAAACAATATCAATCAATTCCAACTTTCCTTACCCAGAAATTTGGTTGCAAGCTTCACAGGTTCCAATTTCTTCTGAAAAATGCGAAAAGCAGAAAATATTTTACTTTGTGTAACACTCGTCACATCAGACAAAGGTATTGTGTTCACCGTCCTAGGAACACAGAGAGGTGTACGCAAAGAAAAAGTCACAATTCCGCTCACCTTCCAGTAGCGATGCATCGAACTGACATGCCTGATCTTGGGTTTTCTTCGCTCTCTTCTGTATTGTCCGTGTATGCGTTGAACCTTCTTCGCTCGACGCCATGTTTCTGGTAGCTAAACACGATTCGACCACACCCGAGCTAAGCCAATAAACTGCACTTCCCAAGGGTGGGGTGGGGGTGGGGACTTGTCACGTCCCTAGGGAGTGGCCGTAAACTATTTTTCACGTTTTATGTTTTCAACAAAAGTAGATTTCTGTAAATTCAGCTGTTCGGTTGCTAATTTTTACTTTGAAATATCTTGGGGAAAAAAGAAAAGTGATTTAGAAATGAATACAGCAGTTTGCTTAGTTTTCTTTTTGCTGTGTTTTAGGCACCGCCCTTTTAGGGGCGTGTCTGCCTGTGATTGGACAGAAAGAACAAAGAATGAAGATTCGTTATGTTAATGAAACGAAACTTGCGTTCTGGCAACAAAACGAAAATGATTTTTTAAAATAAATTCAAGACACAAAATCGTCCTCTTTACTCAGTTAATTCCGATTTGCCGCCAAGTCTCGCGGCACTGATCTTTTGGAGGCTTTTTTGTACACAGATTGTTCATGGAATCTTTCATCGAGCGAAATTGATTATAGTTCTATAACATGACTGGAAGGTGAAGTTTCATAGCAACAAAGGGAAGTCACATGCAAAAACGCAAAACACGTTACCACCCACTTACCGGATAAATTAAACTTCGATAGCATAAAAAAAAGAACACGTACGTAGATGATGCTTCCCTTACAAATATTACAATACAGATCCTTTACTGTATGGTTTTATTCTGCATTCATTGCCTGACAAGGAAAAGTAGAAGAGGCCGGAACTGTTTCCTTCGCTTATGTGAAGGTGTTAGATCCTTTAATTTCCGTGTTCAGACGACTGCAAAAGAAGACACTTGACTGATCATGAATACATATTCGGAAGCTCAGTTTAGTCACACAAGTGTAAGCGTTTGTGAAGGCGCGAATTTATTCACCGCAAAGCAACGAAATACCTTTGTGTTAGGAGTCGTTTATTAGAAAGTGGGAACACATGGCGAAGACACCAGTCGAAATCAGTTAAGAAAAAAGGTAATTAAAATTATGAGGCAAAGCGAAATTAGGCTTTCCATCAATTATGACAGTTGCTCAGTTCAACGTGTCATAGTAATTTCTTTCTGAGCGTGAAAACTGACAAATACACACATGAAATATATAAACAAGAGGCTTAAGTTGTTTCTCTCTCTCTCTCTTTGTTTTGTTTCGACGATGAGTATTTATTTCTACATGTTTTATTGTCACCAACATACAAACCAGTTTTGTCAGATCACCGGCTTGCCGGGTTGGGTAAATGAGAAAGTAAGATATTTAGCATAAATCCATTGACGATTCAATGTGGAGTGAACATGCGGCAAGAAGCTAAAACCAGAACACTACGTGAACTTCAAGTATCTTCTTCTCGGCTCGCCAAAAACTAATCACCTCAATCCATCCTCGCTTGTAAATTATTAAAAGCTATAACCATAGCCTTGCAAAATATTAAAAGCTATAACGGTGCAGTTGTAGCCCTGGGAGTAAATCAGTGAATGCAAACCTTCAGCTAGAGCTAGTCTCAGTGAATTGCAGTAAGCGAGTACAGACAATTGCAAAGTCATAAGACTGCGACGACCTCCTAAGCCTTATATCCAACGCTTCCAAGCGATCGAACAGTAGCGTGATGGATATCCTGCTGTTTTGAGACAGAATTCATCGCATCATGAATACTTTGCTGAAATAACCTGTTAAATCCAAATCATTGTGTCACATTATACCCGTAAATAATACGTACTTTCAAGCATAGGCGTACGGGCACCTTCGGACTTGGCGGGGGGGGGGGGGGGGGTGACCTTATTGCTCTCATTCCGGAAACACAGCGGAATTCCGATTTTTTGGAACCTCCAAGGAAACTGATGAAAATTGCTTTTAAAAATCGGACAGTTCGTGAAATTACAGCGTTTGACTGAGGAGAGGGAAACGACTTTTGGTTTGAATTATTGGGAGGATCGAAAAAATGAGGGCTCGAGAAATCAGGATTCCACTGTAGTTATTTTGAAACATTGCATACTCCTAGCCTATGACTTCAAGTATTCGTATCTTTGTGTCCTCAGACGTCTGGTGAATGATGGGCACGGGAAAGGGGACTTCAGAGGTTGGGTGTTCATCCTAAAAAGGGACCAAAAGATCCACGGCTGGACCTCTCGCGGTGCCTTTTAGGATATTGAGCCCCCAAAAAATATTATGACAGGAGATAATGTGTTGTTTTAGAATTGGTGGTACCTCTATTAAGCTATTAAGGGTGTTTTAAAACAATTTAAAGCCACGCTCACAAAACAGGATCTTGGTGCTTCTCAGGGGCTCTTTTCAAAATTTCCGACAACTACCTGTGTTCTTTTTGTATGGGAGATCCCTGGGCGAAAAGCTCCCCTAGGGTCCCCTAGGCTTCTTGCGTACGCTCTTGACTCAGTTGAGTGCGGTTTAACTTTTAGACTCAACTCAGATATAAATCTTCTCACGAAAGGTAGCCTGTATTTTAGTCACCTCCTCTCAGGTATTTGCTTCGATTACGAGAAATTAATTCGATTTAATGTTATCAGCGAGCAATATATCGTCAAATTTGGACAATATTTTTGTTTTTACCTAGTCAGTCATGAAAAGAGTTCTGGTATCAGCTGTGTGTGAGAAATGCAAAAAGCGCAAGTTTTATAGTAGACTAGCAGGGCCGTACATAGCGGGGGGCAGGGGGGCAGTTGCCCCCCCCCCCCCAGGAAAACTAATAGGGGTGAAAACAAAACGTCCGACTAGAAACCCTGTCTGTATACGGGAGATCCCTGTGAAGGTTTGTGGAGTTTGCCCCCGCAGACAAAAAATCCTAGGTACGGCCCTGACTAGAACATGATAGAAAAAACAAAGTTCGGACGCCAGCTAGTGTTTTGCAGTCCTTGCCCATTTTGGTTAAGACGACATATTTGTTTTTCCGTTTGTTTGCCAGTTTGTTTGTGCATGTTTAATTTTTTTTTGTTTTAAGGACTGGTCAGTTCAATACGTTTGCCCTCCTCTCGAAATGGAAACCAGCTGCCGAGAGTTAAATTTTGCCTGAAGTTGGTTCATTTGCACCGTTGGATTCAGTTTAAATTTTCCGTTTCAAAGACGGAAAATTCTATAGTCAAAGTATTTCGGAACTCGAGCAGTTAATAAGGCCTGGGTCAGGAATGAAAAGTAGAAATATGGTTGGACAGCTATCTTGACCACGTGACATGTCACGAGATCGTTTTGTTAAAATTTGGTAAAACGGAGAATTGGTGGCGAATTTTCGGTGTATTGATCAATAAATGAGGGTTTTCGATGTAAATTGAAATTATCTACCTTGCTACGTTTGGAATGATCTTTCTTGATTTCGTTTTTAGAAGATATAAATGATCAAAGGTCAACTTTTGTTGAAAAATACGACCTTTCACTCTATAAATTATTAAAAGACGGCTTCTTCGGTTTGACTTGTGCAGTATATAATGTTCCCTCAGTTTTGTAGCTTTTAACAAATTCGCTTATTTAGGAAATGAAAGAAACTGCTCGCAATCTAGAGAAAGAAACAACGAAACTGTTATCAGACGTCACCGCAACCAAATTCAATTCATAAATTTGTCCAGGTATTAATAGAATTGCAAATGGTTAATATCTGATAAATGATGCCGCCTTTCGCAGCCGCCTTACTCTTTGCAGCGGCTGATAACGAGAGGGAAGCCCTGTGTCATAATTCATTCCAAATCATACTTCTTGGGAAAATTCAACTAAAGCGGTTTATAGGCAGCAGGAGGGCAGCGGGAATAGCGGAGGAAAGTTGTATTAAACCTTTACCGGGACCTTTACTTAAAACTGAATAAGCTAAGAGGCGGGCCAAATGTCTCTTAGGTGAGCATAGGTGTACGGGCTGGGGGGGGGGGTGCTGCAGCCCCACCCCAGTCGCAGAAAATTTTGAGATCTTTCGGGCAAAACGCTGATGATTCGGGCAACGTTCTCGGGAGAAAGCATTCTAAAAGTTAGTCAAGGCCTGGCTTGCAGGTTACTTTCACTGGCGTTGGTCTTCAGTGTCAAAACGGAGTTAAGGTCAAATGATGTAAGGATCCACAATTGCAGGTATTCTGTTTTGGAAAAGCCATATGCCAATTAAATATGTACCGTGGGAATCCACGATGTTATTTCCATGTGTCAAAACTGACAAAAGGATGAAAGCAAAGGACGACGAAGATGGGCTCCTGTCAAGACTTATGTTTTTGTGGTGGCTCTGAAAAGAGCCCTAGCCTTTTGAATGGCTCCGCAAAGTGCCGTTTTAAAATTTTCCTGAACTTCTCGTACGAGGAACAATTAACTGTTTCTTTTATAACTTTCTGATTTCACCAGGCTGTCGATTGAAGTCATAGGCTAGGAGTATGCAATGTTTCAAAATAACTACAGTGGAATCCTGATTTCTCGAGCCCTCATTTTTTCGATCCTCCCAATAATTCAAACCAAAAGTCGTTTCCCTCTCCTCAGTCAAACGCTGTAATTTCACGAACTGTCCGATTTTTAAAAGCAATTTTCATCAGTTTCCTTGGAGGTTCCAAAAAATCGGAATTCCGCTGTGTTTCCGGAATGAGAGCAATAAGGTCACCCCCCCCCCCCCCCCCGCCAAGTCCGAAGGTGCCCGTACGCCTATGCTTGAAAGTACGTATTATTTACGGGTATAATGTGACACAATGATTTGGATTTAACAGGTTATTTCAGCAAAGTATTCATGATGCGATGAATTCTGTCTCAAAACAGCAGGATATCCATCACGCTACTGTTCGATCGCTTGGAAGCGTTGGATATAAGGCTTAGGAGGTCGTCGCAGTCTTATGACTTTGCAATTGTCTGTACTCGCTTACTGCAATTCACTGAGACTAGCTCTAGCTGAAGGTTTGCATTCACTGATTTACTCCCAGGGCTACAACTGCACCGTTATAGCTTTTAATATTTTGCAAGGCTATGGTTATAGCTTTTAATAATTTACAAGCGAGGATGGATTGAGGTGATTAGTTTTTGGCGAGCCGAGAAGAAGATACTTGAAGTTCACGTAGTGTTCTGGTTTTAGCTTCTTGCCGCATGTTCACTCCACATTGAATCGTCAATGGATTTATGCTAAATATCTTACTTTCTCATTTACCCAACCCGGCAAGCCGGTGATCTGACAAAACTGGTTTGTATGTTGGTGACAATAAAACATGTAGAAATAAATACTCATCGTCGAAACAAAACAAAGAGAGAGAGAGAGAAACAACTTAAGCCTCTTGTTTATATATTTCATGTGTGTATTTGTCAGTTTTCACGCTCAGAAAGAAATTACTATGACACGTTGAACTGAGCAACTGTCATAATTGATGGAAAGCCTAATTTCGCTTTGCCTCATAATTTTAATTACCTTTTTTCTTAACTGATTTCGACTGGTGTCTTCGCCATGTGTTCCCACTTTCTAATAAACGACTCCTAACACAAAGGTATTTCGTTGCTTTGCGGTGAATAAATTCGCGCCTTCACAAACGCTTACACTTGTGTGACTAAACTGAGCTTCCGAATATGTATTCATGATCAGTCAAGTGTCTTCTTTTGCAGTCGTCTGAACACGGAAATTAAAGGATCTAACACCTTCACATAAGCGAAGGAAACAGTTCCGGCCTCTTCTACTTTTCCTTGTCAGGCAATGAATGCAGAATAAAACCATACAGTAAAGGATCTGTATTGTAATATTTGTAAGGGAAGCATCATCTACGTACGTGTTCTTTTTTTTATGCTATCGAAGTTTAATTTATCCGGTAAGTGGGTGGTAACGTGTTTTGCGTTTTTGCATGTGACTTCCCTTTGTTGCTATGAAACTTCACCTTCCAGTCATGTTATAGAACTATAATCAATTTCGCTCGATGAAAGATTCCATGAACAATCTGTGTACAAAAAAGCCTCCAAAAGATCAGTGCCGCGAGACTTGGCGGCAAATCGGAATTAACTGAGTAAAGAGGACGATTTTGTGTCTTGAATTTATTTTAAAAAATCATTTTCGTTTTGTTGCCAGAACGCAAGTTTCGTTTCATTAACATAACGAATCTTCATTCTTTGTTCTTTCTGTCCAATCACAGGCAGACACGCCCCTAAAAGGGCGGTGCCTAAAACACAGCAAAAAGAAAACTAAGCAAACTGCTGTATTCATTTCTAAATCACTTTTCTTTTTTCCCCAAGATATTTCAAAGTAAAAATTAGCAACCGAACAGCTGAATTTACAGAAATCTACTTTTGTTGAAAACATAAAACGTGAAAAATAGTTTACGGCCACTCCCTAGGGACGTGACAAGTCCCCACCCCCACCCCACCCTTGGGAAGTGCAGTTTATTGGCTTAGCTCGGGTGTGGTCGAATCGTGTTTAGCTACCAGAAACATGGCGTCGAGCGAAGAAGGTTCAACGCATACACGGACAATACAGAAGAGAGCGAAGAAAACCCAAGATCAGGCATGTCAGTTCGATGCATCGCTACTGGAAGGTGAGCGGAATTGTGACTTTTTCTTTGCGTACACCTCTCTGTGTTCCTAGGACGGTGAACACAATACCTTTGTCTGATGTGACGAGTGTTACACAAAGTAAAATATTTTCTGCTTTTCGCATTTTTCAGAAGAAATTGGAACCTGTGAAGCTTGCAACCAAATTTCTGGGTAAGGAAAGTTGGAATTGATTGATATTGTTTCATGAACGATTCAAAACACCTCGGTTTGAGGGATTGAGAGTTATTCTTTGCTCGCCAGCGCGTTGTGCTTTATGCCGGCGAAATTTGTCGGTGCATGCACCAAGAGGGCCTAGCGACTTAGAACGGTCTCGGCAGTTTGATCAATGATTTGTTCTTTCTCAATTTCATTCTCAAAAATCTTGCTAGGCGGGTAAAGTGTTGTGTTGTTTTTTTTTTCTCCAAGAATTTCGCCTGTGATACCGAGAGCGGCAAGTCGCGTCTGAAGTTCAGAGTTATTTCAGAAACAGGAAACGGGGAATCCTTGAAATTCCAAGGGAATTTTGATTACAGTTTGCGTGCATCGCAGCCTGCTTTTACGATTTATCCTGTGTACTGTGTTTTGAGGCATTGTTTTAAATCAGGGCTAAAGAAATCTGCCGTTCTAAAAGTTCAGGCTATCGAAGCGAATAGATTTTCGGCGATCGATATTAGATGAACGTATGAGTGGGCATAATTTCTCTAACGTCATATTTTGCTCTGTTACGTAGTTCGTAGTTGAAAGAAATCGTCTATATGAGTCATCGTTTCCTTCCATATTTTCTGGTCTAATGTCGACGATTGGATACAGTGTAATCTTCATGTTTAAAAACAAAATACGGCGACTCGTGTACCGACAAAGTTCAATGTTCGTTCATTGACTTACTAAAACCTTTTACTCTTAGTATTTCCTGTTACTGTCGAGAATTTCGTAACCGATTTTCTCTTTGAAATAGAAGACTGAAAAATGTTTCCTGAATTGTAATATTTTTGGTCTACTGTCGCTCATGTTAGTTATACAGTGAAACCAGCTCTGAAGTAAGTTTTGTTATGAAGTTCATTTCCCTTTGAGAGTTGGTTAATTCGAAGTCTTTGGCAAGCTTCTCGAATGGTTTACATCTTGCCTGAGCTCATTCTATCTCGGCGATAGTTTTCGGCAACCGTCTTAAGAGCTTATGGGTTGGGGGCTTATAGTAAGCATCAGTTGTTAAAAACGATTTGGAAATCACTCGCTGTTTTCATTTGATATTTCAAAAATATCTGGAAGAAGAAATAATTGGAACAAGAGTTCATGAGGGATAATTCTTACCCTTACTTGTAATGGGTGTTTAAAAAAAAAATAGAAAAAAGCCTTATGATCATAACTGCTTTGAAATTAAAGCTGCTTCTTTTCTAGGCTTAGGGTAATCTCTCAGATTTGGGATAAAATATCCCAATTTCAGAGGTAGTTTTCATTTTGGTAATGAACGTCTTAGTGGTGAAACAAGTTGTGCTAACAATTTTTAGGTTCCTCTGTCGATGAATTTTTTTTTGCCTTGTATGCATCTTTGTTATTTTTTCCCTAAGAACTTTGATTTCTCTGTGCCCTGGGTTCTTCCACAACATTACCACACCCTAAAGGCTGTTTTATGTTCACTCCACCCAAAACAACTCGGAATCTACACACCCTTTGTACCCAAAGATGTTTAGAACTGTTTTGCAAATTTGAATAAATTTATTTCAGAAAGCATTCTTTTGTGGCTGTATTTAAATGTTTAATAGCAGCAGTTTGAGTGGCATTCATTAACTTTTCAAGAACATTTCTGTCCAATATGTTTCAGGAAAAATTCTTCACATTTTGTGGTCATGAAAGAATTCTAATTAATTGCTTGCCTTCTTCTCAAGCATCAAGATTTTTTTTATAAACTCACTGCCAACAGCTGTTTTGTATGTTTTAGAAGGGACAATGCTTTTCACTCTTAGATCAAGATCTTGGAAGGACTTTTGTGTTAAGTTTATAATAAATTGAGAATTTTGAGAATGCTGCATCACTAAATTTTCAAAGTTTACATGGTGGAACCCTGCTATTTAAACTCTCAGGGGAAATGAAAATAGTTTGACATAGCAGGAGTTTGAAATAGCCGATATTATATGAGTGGCAAATCCAAGGGGAATGGTTTTGAGTTTGAAATAGCAGGGATTTTAAATTACAAGTTCAAATTAGCGGGGTTCAACTGTAGTTTTCCGTATTCTTTGTTATATTTAGCTTGAAAGTTAGCTAGATCTGAAATTGTGTTTATTCTTACATGCTGTTTAAAATTCATTGCCTGATTCATGAATCTCAATGCATTTGTAGTCTAAAGAAATGAGAAAGCTTGTGCCAATGCTGATCAGTTTTGCTTGACATTTTGCATGGAACTGTACTGTTAAGGCTGGTATGGAATTTTTCTTGAACCCTGTGACCTCTACTCCAGGCAAAAAACCCTAATCTTGTCTCCAAATACTGTGGATGCATTTCTTTAGGAGAATCCAAGATTACATTCTTATATTCATAAACAATGGTGATGCATTAGTGGAACCAAAGAATTTTTATCCATTTGAAGGTGATTCTTTGGTTCTTTTGAGTACCATGATCTGAGTGATCTTGGATTCATCTGTTTAGTATAGAAATCAAACTCAGTGTTTTTTTATTATTTAAGAATTTAAACTTGTATTTTTGCAAAGAAATGTAACCTTGGTTCATATTTCTTCAATGACTATGGTCTGTCTTGTTAGCCAATCAGATTCCAAGGATTTCTTGAACAGTGTGATTCTTAAGAGAAATTTAACTGTGTGTAGATTTTGGTGACCATGCATGGGGCTTAAAAAATATGCTTTTACCGAAATGCAGCTTCAAACTTTTTTTATCAAACATAAAGCATGGTTTAAGGTGTCCACCTCTCTATCTAACAAGGATTGTGGTGAGGGATGCTTTTGTTTGAGTTAAGAGAGTTTATGTTTATTAACAACATTGTTAATTTTCCTTTTAGTTCTGCAAATTGTCTGTCCCAACCTCATGTCATACAGGTATGAAAAACCTACATATTTGCTCTCGTATTGGCAGGGACATAGCAATATTTTGGTTTCCTTCCC
>JAHPZR010028222.1:5000-15802 GCA_019787425.1 Platygyra sinensis
CCGAATTTTTAATGTCAGCTCTTATTTTAGAAAAACATTTATCTTGAATTATCCTGGATTGATCAAACTGCAGTCATAACAGACTTAAATATTTTTCATCGTGCCGAGGTCAAGGTAGCTCTTATCAGTTGATATGTGAGGACAAGCGTCTCAAAGTATCTATTGTGACACTAAATACGTTGAATAATAATAATAATAATAATAATAATAATAATAATAACAATAATAATAAATAAATAACCTTTACTGGCTCGACAGTGTTTATAGCACAAATGCTAGCGGGGCCGAGCAAACAACTGAAACAAGTAATAAAAATCCATTTATATAATGACCCAAGTTATTCTCGCATTTTGATTGGTTCTCGCCTATGATCTATAAGAGGACAGATGCATGATTGACGTCATCATTACAAAGTTTTTCCCTCTGACTTTTAAAATGGCGGAGAGTTTTGAGAATTAGGATAATGTTCAACGTGACTGAGTGGGCAAAAGATAAGGTACAAAAAGGTCTTGCAGAGGCATTGAACAGGCTCAGGAAGCCAAAATAAGAAAGATAAAGCCGATTCTTTTGGAAAATTATCCAGAACTGAAAAAAATTTTCGAGCGGTCTCAGTTGGCAGTCGAGCGACGAAACCACGCACAAACCTGGTCTTGGTAAGCCGAGAATCATTGCTTTATCTAGAATTTAACCGCAAACCCAATAAACAAAATGTTCCTGAGATGAATTAATTTAAAAAAATTCAACTTTTCCCAGTGTCAAAACAACTGTTGACACACTGATTGATGTCAGGAATAAAACATCAAAACCGCCTTCTTAAAATCGGTAAAATAAACATATAACTTTGTCTTCCGATGCGAATGTTCCTGCCCGTTTCAGGGCACAGCAGCGAGTTAAGTATAGCTAACCACAGCTCACGGCCGACAGTATCGCAGCTAAAATGTGTCTCCTCCACTATATCAAACTTATCTGAGAATCACCAACCACAGAAGACAAAAATCTCCACCGTGGGATTCAAAACTTGAATCAAATGGCCTCTAGGTAGACCGCAACCACAAGTTTTCCGAGGGTATTTTTTCAACTCCTGCAAGTTTCAAAGCAACGTCAAATCTTTTCGGCTCACAGGGCTGCTCTGATGACAAAAAATGACTTGATTTTTCCAGCATTTTCTCCAAGATTTATAGATTTCGTAGTTCGATTCTGCTTTCGCTGTAAGGAGGAGCGACGCTCGAGTCAGGTTTGACAGTGGCGTGATTTTCCTCGACCAATCACAATTCTTTGCTACGGACAGTAACCAATCAAATTGTTTAATTTTATATAGATTATATATTATGTCAAAAGGCCTTTTTTCGTCTTCGCTAAAGTGGGCAAAGGCGGGACATAGGCCGGCTTCCGCGTTAAGTTGAAATATTCTGAAATAAAAAAGGCTTTTCGTTATTATATAAAACGAATACATTCCATGTTGCCGTGCGTCTGTTTAGTAATTGATCACAGAAGACGTCAAACTGTGGTACGAACATCAGTGACACACTCGGCTACGGCTCGTGTACCACTGTTTTGTTCTAACCTCATTTTGACGTCATCTGTGATCTGTTACTGAACAGACTCACGGCAACATGGAATCTATTTGTTAAATAGCACATAGCACATAGCTGGAGAAAAACCAGTTGGCTATTTACAGGTGCGGCCGAGGATTCAAACTCGGGCTTACCATAAAACTTGCATGATCATGTGGCCAGAGTGGAACTCGAACCCAGGGCCTCTGGATTACGAGTCAGACGCGCTGACCACTCGGTCACGTTGCCTCAGTCCAGCTCCATTGTCACTACGGTAAATGATCTGAACGGTGTTTTTAGCTTGGGTACTCATTACAAAACTAATCGATGCCTAACATAACATGGCAATCAATGTTAGAACACCGTAAACTGCCTGGTCTTATCAGACATCGCCAGGCCAGGGTCTTTAAATGGGCTTTAAAAAGAGGAGCTCATATCCGATAGGGTCTTATAGCGCCTCAGGAATAGAAACCCGTTTCAAAACGAGCTATAGCTGCTGCTTATGTTGATCGAAAATAGGGTTTTCATTTAGTGGTAATTTATCTTTAAAATAAGTTCAGAACAATTAAAGCTAGAGGGGGGCTCATGACTGGGTGGCAGGGGGGAGGGGTAATTATAGGAAGGGGAGATTATAAGTGGCAGTTTATTACGGTGTTTAAGCAGGAAACGTTTATTTTAATTTATAAAAAAATTGCTTATTTGCGGATATAATACCTTTAAACATGATTAATGCGGCAGTTGCGTTCTTTACAGATCCTTAATCCAACATGCAGTTGTCTCGCCTGATGATTGCAACTGTTCTTCTACTGGAGAAGTCTTTCCTGGTGCAAAGCGTCTTTCTTCCCTGGTCAAAGAACAAGAACGACACTGATGGCTTCAGCATCTCAAAGTCACTCCTCGATTTAACCAAGAAATATCAAGTTCTAAAACCAACAAGAAGCTTCAACATCTATAAGAACATGACCAGGCAAATATCTCTGGACGAGAGATGCTTCGGCTCCAACGAGGGTCCTTTATCTTTTTCTTTCCACAACAGTCATCCGTACGCCTCTTTTGCCCATGATACCAAAAGTATTCACGTTCGCGGAATGTTCCCTTCTCTACTAGTAGACACCCTGGAGTACTGCTGCCAAGGAGGATCTGACAAAGTTAAGTTTGCCAGAATATGGAACAAGCCTCTGGAGGCGGAAGATCATTTCCTGAGTGATAACGCTAACGACTACGATTTTACTTTCCCGATACATGCTCCCGCGGGAACACGATCGTTTCGGGACCACCCGTTCATCCCGTTAGTGCACGTGCCCGGTGTGGTGCTACTGGCGTATGATGGGAACGAAAGAACAACCAAGACTCATGCTATCGCCACGACAATTCTAAAAGCTTGGCCTATAATGGTGTTCATTTTACTAACAGCAACGTTTTCTGGTATCATTATTTGGTTCTTGGTAAGCGATATGAATTTCACATATTGTACTCTGCCCCCTGCTAGAGTAATGTGTGAGATTGGAACGGAAAAATAAATCCCCTAGTTCCGCAGAGATACGTTTTTTGATTGGCTGCAACCAGGTCTCCCGTTTTTCTTTGTGCCACGGACCGTGAAAGAATGAAATTTTCTTCCAGCCATATTTTCAACTCTAAATATAATTATTTAAACATTTTGCTAGTATTTCATTTGGAATACATTTAGGAATTTCACATTTTTTCATTTACCTTTTAATTTTCACAGGATCATCGTCAAAACCCTCAGGAATTCCCTCAGTCCTTCATGAAAGGGGTCTGGGAAGGATTCTGGTGGGCATTGGTTACCATGACAACGGTTGGGTAGGTAACATTAAAGATTCCGCTATCCACCTTACTTGACATTATTTGATGAGCAATGTTTATCTGCAGGTATGGGGACCGTTCTCCCAAGTCCACTCTCGGTCGCGTGTTCTGCATTCTGTGGATCATCACGGGTCTTGTTATAATATCTATCTTTATTGCCATGGTTACAGCTTCGCTTGCAGCAACGACCCACCCTCACTTTCCTATTCATGGATCACTGGTAAGTGTTTCCAGTCCTCAGTTAACATTTTTTAATTTTTTTTTCTCAATGCTTAAAGCTTCGTCGAAGTACTACTTCACACACGGCAAACACGACGGAGATAACAATGGTATAGAATGTTATTCACAGTGGACAAGTTGCAAGAAACAAATGCATGCTGTCTTGCTATTAAGGCATAAATACCTAGCTGATCAGAGTTATCTTTTCTTTGAACAGTGCAGGACAGTAAGCGAAATGATAATAACTATATCCACAACATTTTTTTAAACTTCAGATTGGAGTAGTAAACGGCAGTGAAGAATACAAACTTGGAGTGTTGATGAATGCTGACATGAAGAGTAAGAAATTTCAAAACTTTTACAATCCTTCATTTAGCGCACAAGATGATCACTTTATTTGTTTAGCTCAGTAGCAGCGCACTACGCAGAAAGAGCGAGGGAATTTTACTATATATGTAATTTTTGCGTATTGAGCTTCAGAGTCTTGATCTTGGGTTAAAGTCCAGCTCTCACGGCAATGCTTTTCCACCAGGAGTAAGGATAGATATCAGCTATTTTATTAGAGAAATCTGACCAAACTCTGGATTTTAACCAGTGAGTCTCATCCGGGCGATCGGGAAAAACTACTGAGTTTTTTCTGATAAAGACATCGGGCTTAATCAACAGCAGTGAGAACCAACTGAACATTTCTATACTTAAACTTGTCAAGACTTCTCAATATCATGCTTTTACTGTAAACTACTGATTTTCTGCTTCCAAAACGTTTTCAGTTTTCTTGAAAAAGTGTCAATAGTCCAGTTTCGAATTCGCCATGACCGCTGAATAAAAGCACTGACAACGCATTTGTACAGGGTTAGCCTCGACCTAAAGTAAAATATTCACAAATTCTAGCGAGAAGTTGACCTGTTTACAGCTCTGTGTATTGTTTAATTTGCAAATTTGTGGCAGTTTCTCGCCGGTATTTATGAATATTTTTCTCAGATCGAGGCTAACCCTGTACAAATGCGTTGTCAGTGCTTTCATTCAGCGGTCATGGCGAATTCGAAACTGGACTATTGTACATGTAGTTTGGGAGGTATATCTTACAGTCAACACAAAAAGGTAATTCTCTGTTGACGCTTTCGCAAGAATACTGCCATGCGACTTTCAGGACTTTTACCCACAAGCTACTACAGATGTGAAGTCTTGTTCCTGAAACCACACAAAGACCGAGATGTTGATGAACAACATCCACTGATTTTCTTAATGACATATTACTTAATTTGCAGTCTTTTCCAAAATCTTCGACATTACGGATGCTCTTCTGAAATCAGAGATTGACGGCGCTTTTGTGGACAGCTTCACAATCACAGCGCATTTGAACCTTATTAAAGACCATCCAATCAGAATCGAGCGTACGATTGAGCACCCATTGATGTATGGTATGGTTTTGGCGGGAAATTCATCGCGGATGGCAGAGTGCGCGAGGCGTTATGTTGAGAACTATCCACGGAAAGTTTTTCAAAGAATTGCCGATCATCTCAAGCCACTTAAGGTACCAGTGCTATTTGTGGATTGAGTTTGTTGTTGGTAATGGCCTTGTTCTGAAGGTTTTTCGCCGGGCCCTCCGGTTTTCCTCCCTCCAAGAATCAAGGGAAACTATGAGAAAGTCGTGGATATATTGACAGCATACATTTACTTGATCTATGATTAGTTTGTTTGTAGGTGATAACTTTTGAAATGACTTTTTTTTAAAGCCTTTTTGAAAGCTCATTCCAGTACTACCATAAAATCCCTGCTACATCTTCAGTGTTTTTTGAATATGAAACCAAAGTGAAGGGAATGTTTTTATTTAGAGCTATGCAAGTTTTATCCATGCAACTTTGCGGGGAGGAGGGAGCCTAAGGGGCCTAAGCAAGGTGTACACAAGGATGCTCTGTCCCAAGGTCAATATACTTTCCATTTTGCATAGTCTTTTTCCACAAAAAGGGTTGTCCTTTCATGTAGCTTCAAGCTTTAAACCCCTTTCACATGTCTACAGTAAACCCATTACTTCTCCTTTTGCGGATAAATTAGCAATGAATGTTTAAAATACCTGCCTTTATGTCATAAGTCCAACCTGATAAAAAGTGCACCGTAAGTCAACCATTGGAGTCTTCCAAGCATGATGCAATACAAAGTAAAAAGGGTCTTCCAGACCGCCCTGTACACAACAAAAATAGCCATAGTTTCCCTTCTTGGGAACAGAAATCACAATATTATATTCCTATCTTGGCAATTGTTTGTGTTCATTTCACTAGTAATGCAGAAATATTCAAAATGATTGTTGACAGATACAATTAATATCTAGTTTAAGTTTTTTGTTTCAGTTGTTCACACATTTCGTTTCTAGACCAAAATTAAGATTATACATACATCACCAGCCACCATTCCTATTTGGCATTGCTTGAGTTTGACATGATTGGGCAGCAAATCTCTCTTGCAAAAAGTAGATCTACACAGTCTCTTGAATGCTAATTTGTCTATCCATCACTCAAATTTTATGGCATATTTACTCGATCGTGGATAGTAACTTGTATGCTATTTATGAAGAAATGCTCACTCTGGTCGAACTGCATAGAATACAAAAGAAATGTAGTGTGAAGAACAACAAAATGAATAGAATGTTTTTTTTGTTTGAAGTAAGCTTATAATTTTAAATACAAAATTAATTTTAATTCACAGGTACGAGCACCGCCAAGATTTCAATGTGTACATAAAACAATACAATACAATACAGAAAGGCTTACCTTGGACTCTACAAGGAGAGAAAGCGAGAGGAAAGCCATCAAATTCTTTAGCCAAGAAAAAAGGTCACGAGCCTAGTAAACCTGAGTAAACACGATGCCACTTCTTGACTTTGACTTGTAACAGTTCTTTGACCTCGCCGGCTGTGCTGTTGTGACCGATACATCACCACAGCAATAAAATTCATACCTCTCACAGCTTTAAATACTTTTACAAAAGCGAACCACAAGAACCCAAATGGCCGATCTCAACTTTGGAGGTCTACAAGAAACTCGTACCCAGACTCTCGATGTTCTCGGCCAAAAGTTTACATCTGAGTGAGTGACACATTTGCATAATCTGTCCCCTAACAAATAGTCGTTTCTGTGCTTCGCATATCCACGACTAAAAAAACTAACATCTACAAATTCCAATTCGATCAAGATAGAAAACCCGTGCGAAACTCGGCTAACGGTGATGCGGCTTTTCTCCAAAAATTGTAAACTTATTCATTTATTATCTTTATAGCCAAAGTTTCCAGCGCTAGCCTTCTACAAAAAATGGGCACGGACTTGTTAGGAAGTACTCTAGTTCTGTTCGTGTGTTTTTTCGGGGGGAGAGGTGGAGCACCTTAACACGTGATTGAAGTGTCATTTCCACCTACAGCTTAGCTTGTTTCTGTTAACCTTTGGAATCTCAAAGAGCTAAACGTAAAAGTTAAAAGCTAAACCAAACATGATAAAACCTCTCCGGCTGATGGGGTCACACCACAAGCAAGGACGCTGGTGATGATCTGCTTTTCCTTTTTCCAGGGGTAAAGTGAAGAAGAGGTAAACCTTAGCAGACAACCATTCAGCATGCGAGTCGACCTTTACTGACCAGGGCTTTCTTATGTGTCGTTGGCGTTTGTTTTACTTGCAGAACCCATCAGATTCAATCAGTCAGGAAGTTAAGGCAGCTGAGGGGCTATTCTATGAAGAAGGCGCCTTCAAGCTGATTGTGTATTGTGGAGTCGCCATTTTGGGAGTGCTCATCATTGCTGGACTGCTTTACGAGTTTCTCGCCAGGAAATATCTGCAGCGTAAGTAAGACTTCTCTTAGCAACTGATAAATGTCATCGAGACTTGGCAAAGGATTGGTGAACCGACATAGCGCAGTGGCGCGAGTGTTCGCCTCTCACTAGTGTGGCCTGGGTTCAATTCCTGCCCAGTGCCATATGTGGGTTGAGTCAGTTGCTGGTTCTTGACTTGCTCCGAGGCTTTTTCTCCGGGTTCTCTGGTTTTCCTTCCTCTTGAAAACCAACCTTTGCAAATTACAATTCTGAGTCTGCAAAAGGGAGCCTACACTACAGAGAATCTGTTCTGTGGAGCAAGATTCCCTCAGAGATTAGAAAACTGCCTAGTTTAAATGTTTTTAAAACTTCATTTCATGGGAAAGATTTTTTCTAATACACCATGACCCATTGTAAATCTTATTATTCATAATGTAAGTTTTTGTATTTTTAACATTATAGTCAATAGTTCCTTAGAGTATTTTAGTCTAGTTTTAAACACGATTCCTAGGAAGACCATGTAAAATGATACGATTTTGTGTATAAATAAAGATTGATGATGATGATGATGATGATGATGATGATGATGGTGATGATGATGATCAGGATAGAGGACCAGCATGAAAACCAAGTAAAGGGTGGCTTCCTCTCTAAATATTCTTCAGACTGACAGAGGTCATTAATTCTGACAGCGAACGTATGTTAACGTTACTCATTCATACTTATAGATGGAAAACGGCAATTTAGTCAGTAAAGCTGTCGCCAGAACACAGCACATTGGCTCACCACGCGCTTGCAGCTCGAATCCGAAATCAACTGCGCAATAGCTACATTTCGTAAAATTTTAGCAGTGAGTTTTCTATTTGTTTTTGATAATTTCTTCCTCATGTACAGCAAAGCGATTAAGAGAAGAGACCAATTACCAGAATGTTGAGTTAGTGAAGCAAACAAGCACTGATGGCCACACTGGTAGTTCAACTGAGGGAGACTTGGAAGAGCTCTTACAAGATTACAAGACGTTCCATGACACTTGGGTTGAAAAGTGCAAGAGGCTTCATGGGAAGCCGTATGGGTGCTGAGTTACGCGAGAATTGTGCTCATATATTGGTACTAATCGATCATAACAATTCAAATTTCCTCAAATCTGATTGGTGCATAAACTGCTGTATTTTGCTCTTATCAATCTGCAAAGTTGTAATCGGGCAGTTAGCTGTAATCGGACAGTCACATTAGCCAATCATTTTAAGTCCTCTCCACTACAACCACCAATCACAACATTGATTACAATCACTATAGTAACCAATTAAAGAGACTGGCATTGTAAAATTGTGGAGGTTTATTCTCCAGTGACTTTTTTGAACTTCAAATTATGATATTAAAATTACTATTACATGCAAAAGTTCTCCTCTAAATGAAACTTTTACTTTTGTGGGAAATTGCAGCTGTTATGATTAATTTGTAACAGGACATAGTGTCGTCCAATTCAGTCTGTAATCATACTCGTGATCAACAAATCGGACTCCCGCTTCGCGGTCGTCCGATTGACCGAATTGGACTCCACTCAGTCCTATTATCATTACATATAAAAACATATAAGACAGAAATAGTTATAGTGAACATTATTAACGACTGTATTGAGAGTTTGTTAAAAAATTAAGTTACTAGATCTTGTAAAGCCTGTATAATTATTATTATACCTGATATTGCAACTGCAACAAAAGTGTCACCAAACAAAAGGTTTAATGCAATAGCTTTTTTGTCTGATTACTATAAAAATTAGAAAGTTTATGCTTAGTGCTTTGTTTCTACGGAAGAGAGTAGAACTTTCATATGTGCAATACTTCTAGTACACTTGAGTATAGATGTTCCAGTCATAACCGATCAGTAATTAACTTCATATTAGTTTTATAACAACGTTTAAAGTAAAAAATAAACTGTATCCCAGGTCTTTGTCAGCTGATCATGAGAATTGAACATTATGTTTGTTGGTTATATGAATGCTCTTTACAATCATTTGCCCTTCATTGCTGTTCAGGAAATTTTGCTGTGATGAACGCGACATTTTCTCTAATCTAATATTATATAAAATAAAGAAATACTACAAATTAAAATACAGAGTCTAATGATTAAGTTAAATATGTAAACGAAATAAATAATGAAAAGAATGGAACTGAAAAGAAGAGAATTAAACTGAGAAGGAGTGCTGTTTCACGCTTTAGCGGCCAATGAAGTAAAATGGATTTTGCTGAATGCTGTGAATAGGAACTCGCGTGTGATGAGACAAGAGAGCACGAGGTTACCCGTTCGCACGTGCTATTTCAGCCACCTTCATTAACAGTAGTTTAGCAACTGTCATAAGCTGCTATTGTTTTATCATTGTAGCAGCTGTTATTGTTTTTAGGGCTAGGGGGGCATTGTTTCTGTTGTTTGTTACTCTCAAAGGGTAGCAAGCCATTCATGTGAGGCCTTACCTAAGCTGCTACATCACCCTCTTTGAGGCTGGCTTACACACGACAGCAGGTCATTTCCGAGTTACCTTGTGCCTCTGTTTCAAAACGAGTCCCCGTGCAAAGCCTTTCATACGAAAATTAGTTTGATTGGCATGAAAATATGTAAGTAGGCGGAGCACATGTTCACACATGAATGGTTTCGCTCGAAGACTCATTTTGAGACAGAGGTCAAAGGCAACCCCGGAAGTGGTCTGATGGGCGGTTAGCTGCGATAACTACAGTTAAAGTTAAGCCATTCGGTTCCACTTTCCGTAATAGGAATATGATCACCGCAACCACTACTGAATAAAAGATGTACCAGAGAGAATGGACCCAACAACAACACACTGTAATCTGTTACATTTGCCATTCTAACGATCACCATAAACTCGAGAGAGATAGTTAGATCTTCTACCCCAGGGATCGTAGTCGCAACCCCCGGGGGAGGCGGTGTTCAGTCCGCGTCCCAAAACCCTTTTGCTATTTAAGACTAAAATCTGCGATATTCCCTACCCTATCTATGACGTGACCAAAAATTCTATACTTTATTTAACACCTAACCGTGTTAAATACCTGCCTTATAATGAGTTAGATCTTTAATTCAGACTGATTGTGAAGGGCTTTTGTTGATGGTCTTAACAATAATGATAAAAATGTAGCTTCTCAGTCTAAACAACAAACGGAATTCACGAGTACAGTGCAAAAACCACACCCTATTGGAGACAAAAATGGCCAAAATCAATATTAGGGACATTTAGCTCCGGGGTTTTCAGCGGAAACCTCGAACGGCAAATCGGTAGAGGTCACGTGATCAAGCCCTGCCGTCACGTTCCGAAGTTCTCAACGCCCGTTTTCAACGCCAAGAGGTAGGTTTTCACGCAAGTGATTTACCTGAACGTTTTTTTATCCTGAATTTGTTTT
>JAHPZR010028223.1:5000-15682 GCA_019787425.1 Platygyra sinensis
TCAGTTGATATGTGAGGACAAGCGTCTCAAAGTATCTATTGTGACACTAAATACGTTGAATATAATAATAATAATAATAATAATAATAATATAATAACAATAATAATAAATAAATAACCTTTACTGGCTCGACAGTGTTTATAGCACAAATGCTAGCGGGGCCGAGCAAACAACTGAAACAAGTAATAAAAATCCATTTATATAATGACCAAGTTATTCTCGCATTTTATTGGTTCTCGCCTATGATCTATAAGAGGACAGATGCATGATTGACGTCATCATTACAAAGTTTTTCCCTCTGACTTTTAAAATGGCGGAGAGTTTTGAGAATTAGGATAATGTTCAACGTGACTGAGTGGGCAAAAGATAAGGTACAAAAAGGTCTTGCAGAGGCATTGAACAGGCTCAGGAAGCCAAAATAAGAAAGATAAAGCCGATTCTTTTGGAAAATTATCCAGAACTGAAAAAAATTTTCGAGCGGTCTCAGTTGGCAGTCGAGCGACGAAACCACGCACAAACCTGGTCTTGGTAAGCCGAGAATCATTGCTTTATCTAGAATTTAACCGCAAACCCAATAACAAAATGTTCCTGAGATGAATTAATTTAAAAAAATTCAACTTTTCCCAGTGTCAAAACAACTGTTGACACACTGATTGATGTCAGGAATAAAACATCAAAACCGCCTTCTTAAAATCGGTAAAATAAACATATAACTTTGTCTTCCGATGCGAATGTTCCTGCCCGTTTCAGGCACAGCAGCGAGTTAAGTATAGCTAACCACAGCTCACGGCCGACAGTATCGCAGCTAAAATGTGTCTCCTCCACTATATCAAACTTATCTGAGAATCACCAACCACAGAAGACAAAAATCTCCACCGTGGGATTCAAAACTTGAATCAAATGGCCTCTAGGTAGACCGCAACCACAAGTTTTCCGAGGGTATTTTTTCAACTCCTGCAAGTTTCAAAGCAACGTCAAATCTTTTCGGCTCACAGGGCTGCTCTGATGACAAAAAATGACTTGATTTTTCCAGCATTTTCTCAAGATTTATAGATTTCGTAGTTCGATTCTGCTTTCGCTGTAAGGAGGAGCGACGCTCGAGTCAGGTTTGACAGTGGCGTGATTTTCCTCGACCCAATCACAATTCTTTGCTACGGACAGTACCAATCAAATTGTTTAATTTTATATAGATTATATATTATGTCAAAAGGCCTTTTTTTCGTCTTCGCTAAAGTGGGCAAAGGCGGGACATAGGCCGGCTTCCGCGTTAAGTTGAAATATTCTGAAATAAAAAAGGCTTTTCGTTATTATATAAAACGAATACATTCCATGTTGCCGTGCGTCTGTTTAGTAATTGATCACAGAAGACGTCAAACTGTGGTACGAACATCAGTGGACACACTCGGCTACGGCTCGTGGTACCACTGTTTTGTTCTAACCTCATTTTGACGTCATCTGTGATCTGTTACTGAACAGACTCACGGCAACATGGAATCTATTTGTTAAATAGCACATAGCACATAGCTGGAGAAAAACCAGTTGGCTATTTACAGGTGCGGCCGAGGATTCAAACTCGGGCTTACCATAAAACTTGCATGATCATGTGGGCCAGAGTGGAACTCGAACCCAGGGCCTCTGGATTACGAGTCAGACGCGCTGACCACTCGGTCACGTTGCCTCAGTCCAGCTCCATTGTCACTACGGTAAATGATCTGAACGGTGTTTTTAGCTTGGGTACTCATTACAAAACTAATCGATGCCTAACATAACATGGCAATCAATGTTAGAACACCGTAACTGCCTGGTCCTTATCAGACATCGCCAGGCCAGGGTCTTTAAATGGGCTTTAAAAAGAGGAGCTCATATCCGATAGGGTCTTATAGCGCCTCAGGAAGAGAAACCGTTTCAAAACGAGCTATGCGCTGCTTATGTTGATCGAAATAGGGTTTTCATTCAGTGGTAGTTTACCTTTAAAACACGTAATAAACGAGTTCAGAACAGATTAAAGCTAGAGGGGGGCTCATGACTGGGTGGCAGGGGGGAGGGGTATTATAGGAAGGGGAGATTATAAGTGGCAGTTTATTACGGTGTTTAAGCAGGAAACGTTTATTTTAATTATAAAAAAATTGCTTATTTGCGGATATAATACCTTTAAACATGATTAATGCGGCAGTTGCGTTCTTTACAGATCCTTAATCCAACATGCAGTTGTCTCGCCTGATGATTGCAACTGTTCTTCTACTGGAGAAGTCTTTCCTGGTGCAAAGCGTCTTTCTTCCCTGGTCAAAGAACAAGAACGACACTGATGGCTTCAGCATCTCAAAGTCACTCCTCGATTTAACCAAGAAATATCAAGTTCTAAAAACCAACAAGAAGCTTCAACATTATAAGAACATGACCAGGCAAATATCTCTGGACGAGAGATGCTTCGGCTCCAACGAGGGTCCTTTATCTTTTTCTTTCCACAACAGTCATCCGTACGCCTCTTTTGCCCATGATACCAAAAGTATTCACGTTCGCGGAATGTTCCCTTCTCTACTAGTAGACACCCTGGAGTACTGCTGCCAAGGAGGATCTGACAAAGTTAAGTTTGCCAGAATATGGAAAAAGCCTCTGGAGGCGGAAGATCATTTCCTGAGTGATAACGCTAACGACTACGATTTTACTTTCCCGATACATGCTCCCGCGGGAACACGATCGTTTCGGGACCACCCGTTCATCCCGTTAGTGCACGTGCCCGGTGTGGTGCTACTGGCGTATGATGGGAACGAAAGAACAACCAAGACTCATGCTATCGCCACGACAATTCTAAAAGCTTGGCCTATAATGGTGTTCATTTTACTAACAGCAACGTTTTCTGGTATCATTATTTGGTTCTTGGTAAGCGATATGAATTTCACATATTGTACTCTGCCCCCTGCTAGAGTAATGTGTGAGATTGGAACGGAAAAATAAATCCCCTAGTTCCGCAGAGATACGTTTTTTGATTGGCTGCAACCAGGTCTCCCGTTTTTCTTTGTGCCACGGACCGTGAAAGAATGAAATTTTCTTCCAGCCATATTTTCAACTCTAAATATAATTATTTAAACATTTTGCTAGTATTTCATTTGGAATACATTTAGGAATTTCACATTTTTTCATTTACCTTTTAATTTTCACAGGATCATCGTCAAAACCCTCAGGAATTCCCTCAGTCATTCATGAAAGGGGTCTGGGAAGGATTCTGGTGGGCATTGGTTACCATGACAACGGTTGGGTAGGTAACATTAAAGATTCCGCTATCCACCTTACTTGACATTATTTGATGAGCAATGTTTATCTGCAGGTATGGGGACCGTTCTCCCAAGTCCACTCTCGGTCGCGTGTTCTGCATTCTGTGGATCATCACGGGTCTTGTTATAATATCTATCTTTATTGCCATGGTTACAGCTTCGCTTGCAGCAACGACCCACCCTCACTTTCCTATTCATGGATCACTGGTAAGTGTTTCCAGTCCTCAGTTAACATTTTTTAATTTTTTTTTCTCAATGCTTAAAGCTTCGTCGAAGTACTACTTCACACACGGCAAACAGACGGAGATAACAATGGTATAGAATGTTATTCACAGTGGACAAGTTGCAAGAAACAAATGCATGCTGTCTTGCTATTAAGGCATAAATACCTAGCTGATCAGAGTTATCTTTTCTTTGAACAGTGCAGGACAGTAAGCGAAATGATAATAACTATATCCACAACATTTTTTTAAACTTCAGATTGGAGTAGTAAACGGCAGTGAAGAATACAAACTTGGAGTGTTGATGAATGCTGACATGAAGAGTAAGAAATTTCAAAACTTTTACAATCCTTCATTTAGCGCACAAGATGATCACTTTATTTGTTTAGCTCAGTAGCAGCGCACTACGCAGAAAGAGCGAGGGAATTTTACTATATATGTAATTTTTGCGTATTGAGCTTCAGAGTCTTGATCTTGGGTTAAAGTCCAGCTCTCACGGCAATGCTTTTCCACCAGGAGTAAGGATAGATATCAGCTATTTTATTAGAGAAATCTGACCAAACTCTGGATTTTAACCAGTGATCTCATCCGGGCGATCGGGAAAAACTACTGAGTTTTTTCTGATAAAGACATCGGGCTTAATCAACAGCAGTGAGAACCAACTGAACATTTCTATACTTAAACTTGTCAAGACTTCTCAATATCATGCTTTTACTGTAAACTACTGATTTTCTGCTTCCAAAACGTTTTCAGTTTTCTTGAAAAAGTGTCAATAGTCCAGTTTCGAATTCGCCATGACCGCTGAATAAAAGCACTGACAACGCATTTGTACAGGGTTAGCCTCGACCTAAAGTAAAATATTCACAAATTCTAGCGAGAAGTTGACCTGTTTACAGCTCTGTGTATTGTTTAATTTGCAAATTTGTGGCAGTTTCTCGCCGGTATTTATGAATATTTTTCTCAGATCGAGGCTAACCCTGTACAAATGCGTTGTCAGTGCTTTCATTCAGCGGTCATGGCGAATTCGAAACTGGACTATTGTACATGTAGTTTGGGAGGTATATCTTACAGTCAACACAAAAAGGTAATTCTCTGTTGACGCTTTCGCAAGAATACTGCCATGCGACTTTCAGGACTTTTACCCACAAGCTACTACAGATGTGAAGTCTTGTTCCTGAAACCACACAAAGACCGAGATGTTGATGAACAACATCCACTGATTTTCTTAATGACATATTACTTAATTTGCAGTCTTTTCCAAAATCTTCGACATTACGGATGCTCTTCTGAAATCAGAGATTGACGGCGCTTTTGTGGACAGCTTCACAATCACAGCGCATTTGAACCTTATTAAAGACCATCCAATCAGAATCGAGCGTACGATTGAGCACCCATTGATGTATGGTATGGTTTTGGCGGGAAATTCATCGCGGATGGCAGAGTGCGCGAGGCGTTATGTTGAGAACTATCCACGGAAAGTTTTTCAAAGAATTGCCGATCATCTCAAGCCACTTAAGGTACCAGTGCTATTTGTGGATTGAGTTTGTTGTTGGTAATGGCCTTGTTCTGAAGGTTTTTCGCCGGGCCCTCCGGTTTTCCTCCCTCCAAGAATCAAGGGAAACTATGAGAAAGTCGTGGATATATTGACAGCATACATTTACTTGATCTATGATTAGTTTGTTTGTAGGTGATAACTTTTGAAATGACTTTTTTTTAAAGCCTTTTTGAAAGCTCATTCCAGTACTACCATAAAATCCCTGCTACATCTTCAGTGTTTTTTGAATATGAAACCAAAGTGAAGGGAATGTTTTTATTTAGAGCTATGCAAGTTTTATCCATGCAACTTTGCGGGGAGGAGGGAGCCTAAGGGGCCTAAGCAAGGTGTACACAAGGATGCTCTGTCCCAAGGTCAATATACTTTCCATTTTGCATAGTCTTTTTCCACAAAAAGGGTTGTCCTTTCATGTAGCTTCAAGCTTTAAACCCCTTTCACATGTCTACAGTAAACCCATTACTTCTCCTTTTGCGGATAAATTAGCAATGAATGTTTAAAATACCTGCCTTTATGTCATAAGTCCAACCTGATAAAAAGTGCACCGTAAGTCAACCATTGGAGTCTTCCAAGCATGATGCAATACAAAGTAAAAAGGGTCTTCCAGACCGCCCTGTACACAACAAAAATAGCCATAGTTTCCCTTCTTGGGAACAGAAATCACAATATTATATTCCTATCTTGGCAATTGTTTGTGTTCATTTCACTAGTAATGCAGAAATATTCAAAATGATTGTTGACAGATACAATTAATATCTAGTTTAAGTTTTTTGTTTCAGTTGTTCACACATTTCGTTTCTAGACCAAAATTAAGATTATACATACATCACCAGCCACCATTCCTATTTGGCATTGCTTGAGTTTGACATGATTGGGCAGCAAATCTCTCTTGCAAAAAGTAGATCTACACAGTCTCTTGAATGCTAATTTGTCTATCCATCACTCAAATTTTATGGCATATTTACTCGATCGTGGATAGTAACTTGTATGCTATTTATGAAGAAATGCTCACTCTGGTCGAACTGCATAGAATACAAAAGAAATGTAGTGTGAAGAACAACAAAATGAATAGAATGTTTTTTTTGTTTGAAGTAAGCTTATAATTTTAAATACAAAATTAATTTTAATTCACAGGTACGAGCACCGCCAAGATTTCAATGTGTACATAAAACAATACAATACAATACAGAAAGGCTTACCTTGGACTCTACAAGGAGAGAAAGCGAGAGGAAAGCCATCAAATTCTTTAGCCAAGAAAAAAGGTCACGAGCCTAGTAAACCTGAGTAAACACGATGCCACTTCTTGACTTTGACTTGTAACAGTTCTTTGACCTCGCCGGCTGTGCTGTTGTGACCGATACATCACCACAGCAATAAAATTCATACCTCTCACAGCTTTAAATACTTTTACAAAAGCGAACCACAAGAACAAAAATGGCCGATCTCAACTTTGAAGGTCTACAAGAAACTCGTACCCAGACTCTCCATGTTCTCGGCCAAAAGTTTACATCTGAGTGAGTGACACATTTGTATAATCTGTCCCCTAACAAATAGTCGTTTCTATGCTTCGCATATCCACGACTAAAAAAACTAACATCTACAAATTCCAATTCGATCAAGATAGAAAACCCGTGCGAAACTCGGCTAACGGTGATGCGGCTTTTCTCCAAAAATTGTAAACTTATTCATTTATTATCTTTATAGCCAAAGTTTCCAGCGCTAGCCTTCTACAAAAAATGGGCACGGACTTGTTAGGAAGTACTCTAGTTCTGTTCGTGTGTTTTTTCGGGGGGAGAGGTGGAGCACCTTAACACGTGATTGAAGTGTCATTTCCACCTACAGCTTAGCTTGTTTCTGTTAACCTTTGGAATCTCAAAGAGCTAAACGTAAAAGTTAAAAGCTAAACCAAACATGATAAAACCTCTCCGGCTGATGGGGTCACACCACAAGCAAGGACGCTGGTGATGATCTGCTTTTCCTTTTTCCAGGGGTAAAGTGAAGAAGAGGTAAACCTTAGCAGACAACCATTCAGCATGCGAGTCGACCTTTACTGACCAGGGCTTTCTTATGTGTCGTTGGCGTTTGTTTTACTTGCAGAACCCATCAGATTCAATCAGTCAGGAAGTTAAGGCAGCTGAGGGGCTATTCTATGAAGAAGGCGCCTTCAAGCTGATTGTGTATTGTGGAGTCGCCATTTTGGGAGTGCTCATCATTGCTGGACTGCTTTACGAGTTTCTCGCCAGGAAATATCTGCAGCGTAAGTAAGACTTCTCTTAGCAACTGATAAATGTCATCGAGACTTGGCAAAGGATTGGTGAACCGACATAGCGCAGTGGCGCGAGTGTTCGCCTCTCACTAGTGTGGCCTGGGTTCAATTCCTGCCCAGTGCCATATGTGGGTTGAGTCAGTTGCTGGTTCTTGACTTGCTCCGAGGCTTTTTCTCCGGGTTCTCTGGTTTTCCTTCCTCTTGAAAACCAACCTTTGCAAATTACAATTCTGAGTCTGCAAAAGGGAGCCTACACTACAGAGAATCTGTTCTGTGGAGCAAGATTCCCTCAGAGATTAGAAAACTGCCTAGTTTAAATGTTTTTAAAACTTCATTTCATGGGAAAGATTTTTTCTAATACACCATGACCCATTGTAAATCTTATTATTCATAATGTAAGTTTTTGTATTTTTAACATTATAGTCAATAGTTCCTTAGAGTATTTTAGTCTAGTTTTAAACACGATTCCTAGGAAGACCATGTAAAATGATACGATTTTGTGTATAAATAAAGATTGATGATGATGATGATGATGATGATGATGATGATGGTGATGATGATGATCAGGATAGAGGACCAGCATGAAAACCAAGTAAAGGGTGGCTTCCTCTCTAAATATTCTTCAGACTGACAGAGGTCATTAATTCTGACAGCGAACGTATGTTAACGTTACTCATTCATACTTATAGATGGAAAACGGCAATTTAGTCAGTAAAGCTGTCGCCAGAACACAGCACATTGGCTCACCACGCGCTTGCAGCTCGAATCCGAAATCAACTGCGCAATAGCTACATTTCGTAAAATTTTAGCAGTGAGTTTTCTATTTGTTTTTGATAATTTCTTCCTCATGTACAGCAAAGCGATTAAGAGAAGAGACCAATTACCAGAATGTTGAGTTAGTGAAGCAAACAAGCACTGATGGCCACACTGGTAGTTCAACTGAGGGAGACTTGGAAGAGCTCTTACAAGATTACAAGACGTTCCATGACACTTGGGTTGAAAAGTGCAAGAGGCTTCATGGGAAGCCGTATGGGTGCTGAGTTACGCGAGAATTGTGCTCATATATTGGTACTAATCGATCATAACAATTCAAATTTCCTCAAATCTGATTGGTGCATAAACTGCTGTATTTTGCTCTTATCAATCTGCAAAGTTGTAATCGGGCAGTTAGCTGTAATCGGACAGTCACATTAGCCAATCATTTTAAGTCCTCTCCACTACAACCACCAATCACAACATTGATTACAATCACTATAGTAACCAATTAAAGAGACTGGCATTGTAAAATTGTGGAGGTTTATTCTCCAGTGACTTTTTTGAACTTCAAATTATGATATTAAAATTACTATTACATGCAAAAGTTCTCCTCTAAATGAAACTTTTACTTTTGTGGGAAATTGCAGCTGTTATGATTAATTTGTAACAGGACATAGTGTCGTCCAATTCAGTCTGTAATCATACTCGTGATCAACAAATCGGACTCCCGCTTCGCGGTCGTCCGATTGACCGAATTGGACTCCACTCAGTCCTATTATCATTACATATAAAAACATATAAGACAGAAATAGTTATAGTGAACATTATTAACGACTGTATTGAGAGTTTGTTAAAAAATTAAGTTACTAGATCTTGTAAAGCCTGTATAATTATTATTATACCTGATATTGCAACTGCAACAAAAGTGTCACCAAACAAAAGGTTTAATGCAATAGCTTTTTTGTCTGATTACTATAAAAATTAGAAAGTTTATGCTTAGTGCTTTGTTTCTACGGAAGAGAGTAGAACTTTCATATGTGCAATACTTCTAGTACACTTGAGTATAGATGTTCCAGTCATAACCGATCAGTAATTAACTTCATATTAGTTTTATAACAACGTTTAAAGTAAAAAATAAACTGTATCCCAGGTCTTTGTCAGCTGATCATGAGAATTGAACATTATGTTTGTTGGTTATATGAATGCTCTTTACAATCATTTGCCCTTCATTGCTGTTCAGGAAATTTTGCTGTGATGAACGCGACATTTTCTCTAATCTAATATTATATAAAATAAAGAAATACTACAAATTAAAATACAGAGTCTAATGATTAAGTTAAATATGTAAACGAAATAAATAATGAAAAGAATGGAACTGAAAAGAAGAGAATTAAACTGAGAAGGAGTGCTGTTTCACGCTTTAGCGGCCAATGAAGTAAAATGGATTTTGCTGAATGCTGTGAATAGGAACTCGCGTGTGATGAGACAAGAGAGCACGAGGTTACCCGTTCGCACGTGCTATTTCAGCCACCTTCATTAACAGTAGTTTAGCAACTGTCATAAGCTGCTATTGTTTTATCATTGTAGCAGCTGTTATTGTTTTTAGGGCTAGGGGGGCATTGTTTCTGTTGTTTGTTACTCTCAAAGGGTAGCAAGCCATTCATGTGAGGCCTTACCTAAGCTGCTACATCACCCTCTTTGAGGCTGGCTTACACACGACAGCAGGTCATTTCCGAGTTACCTTGTGCCTCTGTTTCAAAACGAGTCCCCGTGCAAAGCCTTTCATACGAAAATTAGTTTGATTGGCATGAAAATATGTAAGTAGGCGGAGCACATGTTCACACATGAATGGTTTCGCTCGAAGACTCATTTTGAGACAGAGGTCAAAGGCAACCCCGGAAGTGGTCTGATGGGCGGTTAGCTGCGATAACTACAGTTAAAGTTAAGCCATTCGGTTCCACTTTCCGTAATAGGAATATGATCACCGCAACCACTACTGAATAAAAGATGTACCAGAGAGAATGGACCCAACAACAACACACTGTAATCTGTTACATTTGCCATTCTAACGATCACCATAAACTCGAGAGAGATAGTTAGATCTTCTACCCCAGGGATCGTAGTCGCAACCCCCGGGGGAGGCGGTGTTCAGTCCGCGTCCCAAAACCCTTTTGCTATTTAAGACTAAAATCTGCGATATTCCCTACCCTATCTATGACGTGACCAAAAATTCTATACTTTATTTAACACCTAACCGTGTTAAATACCTGCCTTATAATGAGTTAGATCTTTAATTCAGACTGATTGTGAAGGGCTTTTGTTGATGGTCTTAACAATAATGATAAAAATGTAGCTTCTCAGTCTAAACAACAAACGGAATTCACGAGTACAGTGCAAAAACCACACCCTATTGGAGACAAAAATGGCCAAAATCAATATTAGGGACATTTAGCTCCGGGGTTTTCAGCGGAAACCTCGAACGGCAAATCGGTAGAGGTCACGTGATCAAGCCCTGCCGTCACGTTCCGAAGTTCTCAACGCCCGTTTTCAACGCCAAGAGGTAGGTTTTCACGCAAGTGATTTACCTGAACGTTTTTTTATCCTGAATTTGTTTT
>JAHPZR010028225.1:0-22111 GCA_019787425.1 Platygyra sinensis
CTTGTTTTCCCGTTCAAAAACACGCGTTACCTACCGTCCAGATGTAAAAAGGTGCCCTTCATACACACTGTCAAAGTCCAGCAGATAATAAACGTTGGTACACATTTGCTATTGTTTAACTCTGTGAGCAGTACCTGTCAGCCTAGCTATTCAAAGAAGAAAGGAAAGAGAGAGGGGGGGCTTTCTTCTTTCGTGGAATTAGAAATGGCTCTGTTAAAAAGTGAGTGTTGTTATTCGTGTCTTTTCTTCAAGCAGCGGCCCTTTTGAATAGCATGACACGTTTGTTTTTCCAGACGAACAACACCAAATATTCTTTGAATTGCTCGGAACTCTGGATGTTATTCATGGCGCATGTTCGGAAAACTCCGAGCAATTCCGAACTTCATAACTTTTTCCTTCTGCATTCATCACCTATATTTAGCCATTACCACGTGACAAAAACAACCAATGAGAGTTCTCGTTATAATCAAGCTCAGTTATATAATAAATGCAAAGTGAGTAAGGACTATGCATTTTGACCGTCTTACCTGACTTTGCGTTGTTGGCAGACTCTAGGTTAAGCGTTTGTATGATGAAGATCTACTACCCCTGTATCTTTGCTTTGGCTATTTTGCCAAACGGTTAGTAATTTATCCTTTGTTTAATCTGTCTGTAGCATATAGGTATGTTAAAAGCGTTGGTATTTCTTTCAGAATGCGCACACGCTGACTGAAAGCGAATTTGGTGCGAGTAATGGAATTAATTCGTTATTCAACTGTGAAGATGAAATATTTTGCAACACAAATAAATTTCGGAACCAACTAGAAGTTAAAAATGTGTTAGAAATCAAGTGCCAGTCAAGAATTTAGATAAGTTATTTGTTTTGGTGCTAGAGGTTTCTCTTTCTTAGAAACATTTTTTATATATATAATTAATGTAAATTGATTCCTTTCTTTCTTGGAAATGTTGTTCATATAATATTTCCTTTCTGTACGCACTAACAGTTGGTAGTATTGAATTGAGGTGTTAGTCAACCACTCAGCGGGAATATTTTACCATCGAAATTGCAATTTCGGAGCCGAAGAGAAGTTAATAAATATGTTAGAAATCAAGTCCATTCAACGGAGAAACAGAAAGATGTTATTTTGGATAAATCATCCAGTTTAGATAGTCAGTCTCTGGAGTTGAGGTTTCTTTTTCTTAGAAACATCACGATTGCTTTCATTGCTGGAAATGTTGCTCAAATGGTCGTTCCTTTCTTTCCTGAAAACATTGCCACTATGAATATTCTCTTCTATGAGAGTTGATAAGGAATTAGATGGAAGATTTCGCAACGGAGAGAGCGCTTAAGATTATAGGCCACTTGCACTAAGAGGTCATGTGACATCGTTTTTATGAAAATGAAAGTTACGTGATTCTCCCTTCGAAACACTATTAGTGAGTCATCTCCTAAACAAAATAATAGTGATTTGGTTTTTCAAGCCCGCATCATTTGCTTAAAATGAGAAAGTCCGTAGTTGGTCACGTGACCAAAACTTGATTTTTTAAAATTATGAATTACCGTTTTCTGATACAAATTCTGCAAGGAAAAGGAAAGGAAAATGTTGAAAAGATGATGCGGTAACGTTTATAGCACATCTGAACGTAACTATCAAACATCTAACAAGATATAAACAAAAAGTAGTTTTGGCGGCCATGTTGGAGGGCAAGAGTATGCCCTCCAACATGGCGGCCCGTACAAATCATACTAATTTGTCGAAAAATCATAGTGTCATAAAATATCTCCCTTTAATGCGTTTCCTCTCAAATTTTGTGTGTAAGATAATTTTTATGTTTTCTGTCAATTTTTGGCATCAGCAGGATTACAACTCATTGTTTAAGGGAGGTATTGGTCACGTGACCTCTTAGTGCAAGAGGCCTATTACCGCTTAATTACAAATTGAAGGGCCAGGTCTTTCCGTTCTTATAAAACTTGCTCAATGTAACACGTAACTCGCAAATGCAAAAAGAAGATCCTCCTATTAGTTTAGCAGTTAGACATTAGACAATCCAGTCCGATTGACAGTATATGTGCGTTTGGGCGAATTCAATCAGGTCAAAGAAATGTTTAACGGTAGCCTGCGTAGGAACAAGTTTTGGTACAAGCGCCGGAAATCTTCGTCCAAAATTGCGCCAACATTTACTCAATGTGAATATTTATATCAATATTTACTCAATATGATATGATTGTAAATATGTTTCGATAGGTTAGTTTAATTCTAAACTAGCAGTAATCACGGATTAATATGTGCGTTCGAGCGTTAACGATTCATTGATTACGGGAACGGGTTTAGTTTGACAGAGCTACGCTTTTTGCTGTTTTAGCAATTGCAAGAGCGAAATATCAAAAGCATGGTGCCATAACATGATTAAATAATGACTTGAAATAGCTCTCACATTGGACGCATATCGCATTGGACACGGATTGACGTGACTGACAAG
This sequence comes from Platygyra sinensis, assembly GCA_019787425.1. NCBI lineage: Eukaryota > Metazoa > Cnidaria > Anthozoa > Scleractinia > Merulinidae > Platygyra > Platygyra sinensis. The sequence continues at coordinate 2,461 of JAHPZR010028225.1, forward strand.
ATCTTTCGCGTGTTTCTGGTAGATTCTTGAATATTTAATTAATATTTGAGTTTACGCCGCGTCAAGTCAAGTTTATTAAGAAGTTTGAAACTTACAAAATATGATGTACCACTGCTCGCAGTTAGCAACAGCTATTCGAGGCGAGCAGTGGTTAAACGCATAGAATTAAATACATTAAAATAACAATACATTAAAATAACTTACAGAGCTAAGTATAAAGTAGAAATCAAATAATGAAACCAAGTAAACAAAGTTAACTGATATACAAAAGAAAAAATAAATAAATAAATAAATAAATAAAGGAAAATAAAATAGTAATAATTGTACATTGACCAGTATAACATTTGGGAAAGACAAAAAAATTCACAGGATAATTAGTCAGATTACATGAGGAGCTGGAAGGATAATGCAAATATAATAAGTTCAGTTTTCAGGGCATATTCGAATCCAATAAATCAATATACTCAATCAGGGCATCCGACAGTTTCTGAAGGAGCGTATTGTGAATGCTGCGTTTAAATTTCGTTTTAGGCATTTGACGAATTTCATTAGATAAGCTATTCCAGATTCTAACACCGTTCCTCGAAAAAGACATATTAAGCTTGTCTAATCTAGAGTATTCGAGAAAGAAGTTTCTTCTTGTTGATGATCTTGTGTTATATAAATGAATATTATGTATTTTAGAGACATTGTGGCAAGACATCAAATCTCTCCCCGGACAGGACACCTTTAGTAAACAAGAATGGCATTATCAATTCCTTAACGACATCATCAATAGCCCAGCGTTACTCGCTGCCCAAATTAATGATTTTTTTCACTAGTATAACTCAAGAGTTTGAACCTTTGATGCCAGTCCAAACTCCATCAAACGTGATTCCATCAAATTTGTTTGTCTCCCTAGAAGAGGTTTCATCCGACTTACTCAAGCTGCCATCACAGAAGGCTCTCGGACCAGATGGAATTTCAAACAAATTATTAAAGGAATTTGCACCCGAGCTAGCGCCACTTATTCAAGATATCTATAATCAGTCATTAAGAGAAGGTTTGTGCCTGACACCTTAAAGCAGTCAATTATTATGCCAGTCCCTAAAGTTTGCCCCCCTCAAGACATTAAATCAGATTTGAGACCAATTGCACTCACGAGCTGTCTGGCAAAAGTATTAGAAGGGTTCACAAACAAAAGATTTTTGCGACAGGTGTCTGACTCTATCGACCTACGTCAATACGCATGTCCTGGTCACTCGACTGTGCATGTATTAATTTATTTAATGCAAGCTATACACGAGGCTATTGATTCCGGAAACTGCTCTGTCCGGATATTTTTTGCGGACTTCACTAACGGATTTGATGTCATTGACCACTCGGTATTATTAGATGAACTCAAATCCTTTGATATCGATCAAACTCTGTTTTTCTGGGTGCGCTCCTTTCTAACTAACCGAATACAAGCTGTGCGCGTCGGTTCATCCCTGTCGTTATGGAAACAAGTCAACGGTGGCGTCCCACAAAGAACAAAACTCGGATTGACGCTCTTTGCTGTTATGATCAACAAGTTGTTCAAGAACTGGCTTATGCGTACAAAATATGTCGATGACTCTACTGCATTCGCGATTATCCCAAGAAATTCTATTAGTATGCTAGGCGTGGTTGTCCGTGAAATTCACGATTATTGTATAGACCACAAGATGAAACTAAATCCAAAAAAATGCAAAGAAATGTACATAAATTTTATGAAGAATTCGGTTACCGCATTGTGACCTATTAGTGTTGGATATAAAGAGGTAGAACGCGTAGGACCGTATAAGCTTTTAGGAGTTATAATTGGCGACGATCTTACATGGAAAGCACATGTTGATTATGTAATTGCCAAAGCAGCAAAGAGATTATACGCACTTAGGTTACTGAAGCGTGCAGGGGTAATGCCAAACGACATACTAAAAGTATACCTTTGTTATGTTAGGTCGGTTTTAGAGTTTGCAGCGCAAGTATGGCAGGATATCCCTGCATACTTGTCTGACGCTACTGAATCTTTACAAAGAAGAGCTTTGAGAATAATACTTCCTAACTCTAGCTATCAGCAAGCACTAGACCTATCTAATCTGACATCATTAGGAAATCGTAGGATACTCTTATTTAAAAAGTTGATGGCTGATATGAGGAGAGAGAGCCACCCCATATCCTTCCTGGCTCCACAAGTCGAAACACGAACTATACCATATCAATTAAGATCAGGTAGCACTACAGCCCCAAAAACAATGAAAAGAACAAAGAGAGCAAATGACTTTTTTTACATTTAGATTCGCATGAATATAGACTATTTATCATCATTATGATAGTTATTGTATTTAGATTTAGCTAGAAAATATCATTGTAAACTGCACTGTCTATCCAGTTATTATTATTCTTATTATTATTATTATTATTATTATTATTATTATTATTATTATTATTATTATGATTATTATGCGCAACTCGCTTTTTTATTAGGTCATATAAGTCGCAAACACTTGTCTTACAGAGGACTAATTAGGAAAACTGGAAATTCAAGAGACAAAAAATATGCTGGACATACTACTAGTTTCCATAGGAGTGAAGCATTACCAGAAATCGCGGACATTTCGAGCCCGCTAAAAATTGTCAGCGGTATATCATGTAGAACAATGGAATCCAATATGGCGGCGCTTATCGTTCTGTCCGAAAGGAAGCGTGTTTCTTACGATGTGCTCCACAGGTTAAGCACTGTTGATATATTGTATGCCGAGAACAGGAAAAATAAAATATCGCACGTTAAATATATGGATTTTATGTTTCTGTTTTTTTCCAAGCAGACAGAACTATAGACATTTCTACTTTGTTTTAAACTTCGATTATCCCGCGTGAATTTAAGATAAAACCAAGCCTGTATTATTGATTGGAGGGGTCTGGAACCCAATTTCTATCCCGACAAGCTTTTTAAACAACAACCAAAATGGCGACCGGAGAGAAATTTCAATAGAGTGTTTCTTTCCCTTCTTCTACCGAACTGCAGCACTTGAACATGGCGTACGGAGATGGGAAAATGAGAGATTTAAAAGTGACGTTGGAAGTACTTTGCAGATCAATATTCATAGTTTTTTCTGTGGATCTGAATACATCAAACATCGATGAGTCTATATCGAGTCGCGCAGGTTGAATTCGTTGACCTGTTCAGCCCGAAATCTACGAGTGTTTGCCATGACTTCAGCAGGATTTTAAGGAAATGTATGGGGAAATGGATCGTTAATAGACGATGGAAGACATCTTCTTGGGAAGTAAGTAAATCTTATTGTATTCGGAGTTTTTTTCTGTGAAATGGGTAGCTTGTACTGCACTTATCGTAATTCGAGTCGCGCAGTGAAGACCCATGAGCTCATAACTGCTATATTTGCAAAACTTTCCCTTTCTCCATACATTTCCTTATACGAATTTAACGCCATTTTGACCGTATTGCGCATGCTTGGCTGCCATCTTGTCCCAGATTTCTGGCAATGAGTAGGTGATGGAAAACTGCGAATGTACTCTTAATTGCATATTGCATATAATGATATATTTTGGAAAGCAACTGCAGTAGAAATCTTGCCGGGATCGACAACTTATGCCACGAAAAAGGAAGTTTCATATTGTCAGCTATTCTGCTTGAAGAAATGTTTCATCATTTCAGTGTTAGAGTGATACAAGGATGTGTAGTTTTACTGACCGACAGAACGCAGGATTGTCGGAACTTTAATTATGATGTTTAAACTGGAACTTTACCCTGGCCTCCGCCAAATAAATTAACTTGAGCTCTCAGACTGACGTTTGCACACTCGACCTCCGTCACACTTGTATATTAAACACTAACTCGCTTCTCCTGCTTGTGAAAAACTGGTCATCCTAAAAGCGCTGTTACACTGTGAAATGTTTCGTGCAACTTGTCTCGCCACAATGTCTCTAAAATACATAATATTCATTTATATAACACAAGATCATCAACAAGAAGAAACTTCTTTCTCGAATACTCTAGATTAGACAAGCTTAATATGTCTTTTTCGAGGAACGGTGTTAGAATCTGGAATAGCTTATCTAATGAAATTCGTCAAATGCCTAAAACGAAATTTAAACGCAGCATTCACAATACGCTCCTTCAGAAACTGTCGGATGCCCTGATTGAGTATATTGATTTATTGGATTCGAATATGCCCTGAAAACTGAACTTATTATATTTGCATTATCCTTCCAGCTCCTCATGTAATCTGACTAATTATCCTGTGAATTTTTTTGTCTTTCCCAAATGTTATACTGGTCAATGTACAATTATTACTATTTTATTTTCCTTTATTTATTTATTTATTTATTTATTTTTTCTTTTGTATATCAGTTAACTTTGTTTACTTGGTTTCATTATTTGATTTCTACTTTATACTTAGCTCTGTAAGTTATTTTAATGTATTGTTATTTTAATGTATTTAATTCTATGCGTTTAACCACTGCTCGCCTCGAATAGCTGTTGCTAACTGCGAGCAGTGGTACATCATATTTTGTAAGTTTCAAACTTCTTAATAAACTTGACTTGACGCGGCGTAAACTCAAATATTAATTAAATATTCAAGAATCTACCAGAAACACGCGAAAGATCTTGTCAGTCACGTCAATCCGTGTCCAATGCGATATGCGTCCAATGTGAGAGCTATTTCAAGTCATTATTTAATCATGTTATGGCACCATGCTTTTGATATTTCGCTCTTGCAATTGCTAAAACAGCAAAAAGCGTAGCTCTGTCAAACTAAACCCGTTCCCGTAATCAATGAATCGTTAACGCTCGAACGCACATATTAATCCGTGATTACTGCTAGTTTAGAATTAAACTAACCTATCGAAACATATTTACAATCATATCATATTGAGTAAATATTGATATAAATATTCACATTGAGTAAATGTTGGCGCAATTTTGGACGAAGATTTCCGGCGCTTGTACCAAAACTTGTTCCTACGCAGGCTACCGTTAAACATTTCTTTGACCTGATTGAATTCGCCCAAACGCACATATACTGTCAATCGGACTGGATTGTCTAATGTCTAACTGCTAAACTAATAGGAGGATCTTCTTTTTGCATTTGCGAGTTACGTGTTACATTGAGCAAGTTTTATAAGAACGGAAAGACCTGGCCCTTCAATTTGTAATTAAGCGGTAATAGGCCTCTTGCACTAAGAGGTCACGTGACCAATACCTCCCTTAAACAATGAGTTGTAATCCTGCTGATGCCAAAAATTGACAGAAAACATAAAAATTATCTTACACACAAAATTTGAGAGGAAACGCATTAAAGGGAGATATTTTATGACACTATGATTTTTCGACAAATTAGTATGATTTGTACGGGCCGCCATGTTGGAGGGCATACTCTTGCCCTCCAACATGGCCGCCAAAACTACTTTTTGTTTATATCTTGTTAGATGTTTGATAGTTACGTTCAGATGTGCTATAAACGTTACCGCATCATCTTTTCAACATTTTCCTTTCCTTTTCCTTGCAGAATTTGTATCAGAAAACGGTAATTCATAATTTTAAAAAATCAAGTTTTGGTCACGTGACCAACTACGGACTTTCTCATTTTAAGCAAATGATGCGGGCTTGAAAAACCAAATCACTATTATTTTGTTTAGGAGATGACTCACTAATAGTGTTTCGAAGGGAGAATCACGTAACTTTCATTTTCATAAAAACGATGTCACATGACCTCTTAGTGCAAGTGGCCTATAATCTTAAGCGCTCTCTCCGTTGCGAAATCTTCCATCTAATTCCTTATCAACTCTCATAGAAGAGAATATTCATAGTGGCAATGTTTTCAGGAAAGAAAGGAACGACCATTTGAGCAACATTTCCAGCAATGAAAGCAATCGTGATGTTTCTAAGAAAAAGAAACCTCAACTCCAGAGACTGACTATCTAAACTGGATGATTTATCCAAAATAACATCTTTCTGTTTCTCCGTTGAATGGACTTGATTTCTAACATATTTATTAACTTCTCTTCGGCTCCGAAATTGCAATTTCGATGGTAAAATATTCCCGCTGAGTGGTTGACTAACACCTCAATTCAATACTACCAACTGTTAGTGCGTACAGAAAGGAAATATTATATGAACAACATTTCCAAGAAAGAAAGGAATCAATTTACATTAATTATATATATAAAAAATGTTTCTAAGAAAGAGAAACCTCTAGCACCAAAACAAATAACTTATCTAAATTCTTGACTGGCACTTGATTTCTAACACATTTTTAACTTCTAGTTGGTTCCGAAATTTATTTGTGTTGCAAAATATTTCATCTTCACAGTTGAATAACGAATTAATTCCCATTACTCGCACCAAATTCGCTTTCAGTCAGCGTGTGCGCATTCTGAAAGAAATACCAACGCTTTTAACATACCTATATGCTACAGACAGATTAAACAAAGGATAAATTACTAACCGTTTGGCAAAATAGCCAAAGCAAAGATACAGGGGTAGTAGATCTTCATCATACAAACGCTTAACCTAGAGTCTGCCAACAACGCAAAGTCAGGTAAGACGGTCAAAATGCATAGTCCTTACTCACTTTGCATTTATTATATAACTGAGCTTGATTATAACGAGAACTCTCATTGGTTGTTTTTGTCACGTGGTAATGGCTAAATATAGGTGATGAATGCAGAAGGAAAAAGTTATGAAGTTCGGAATTGCTCGGAGTTTTCCGAACATGCGCCATGAATAACATCCAGAGTTCCGAGCAATTCAAAGAATATTTGGTGTTGTTCGTCTGGAAAAACAAACGTGTCATGCTATTCAAAAGGGCCGCTGCTTGAAGAAAAGACACGAATAACAACACTCACTTTTTAACAGAGCCATTTCTAATTCCACGAAAGAAGAAAGCCCCCCCTCTCTCTTTCCTTTCTTCTTTGAATAGCTAGGCTGACAGGTACTGCTCACAGAGTTAAACAATAGCAAATGTGTACCAACGTTTATTATCTGCTGGACTTTGACAGTGTGTATGAAGGGCACCTTTTTACATCTGGACGGTAGGTAACGCGTGTTTTTGAACGGGAAAACAAGACCATTTTTATATCGATGCATGACTCTATATCTACGGAACGCTAACTCTGCTTGCAGTCGCACTAGTTTGCTGAAGAATGCGCAATAAATCTAAACACATGAGTTGGATGAATTTGGCCACACAGGTGGCGTGTTTAATATGACCCAGGACAATTAATTGTGGCAACACATTAAATCTATAAGATTTCCATTGTTCAGCAAAGGTGGGGCGAAAAAGACGCACCCACATTTCTAAATGTAAAAGAACAATCTGATGTCTAGTAACAGGGGATGGGGGGGCGGGAAAAATGTTTTCCTTTCGAGATACCAACGGTACGAGGGCCAAGGGAAGAAGGGCGAGTTGCTCAAGAGAAATATCTTTTATCCTCGAGGGAACGCCCCCTCTATCACCCGGGGTGATAGTTGACATAAACCAGGTTACAGACCATTGCGTGACTGTCATGGCTCGACATAAATAACATTATGCGTGAACATAATGTTTGGTTTTATATCGATGCATGACTCTATATCTACGGAACGCTAACTCTGCTTGCAGTCGCACTAGTTTGCTGAAGAATGCGCAATAAATCTAAACACATGAGTTGGATGAATTTGGCCACACAGGTGGCGTGTTTAATATGACCCAGGACAATTAATTGTGGCAACACATTAAATCTATAAGATTTCCATTGTTCAGCAAAGGTGGGGCGAAAAAGACGCCACATGCCACCGTTTGTGGCAGCCCCACCAAGACAGAAGCAGAGTTAGCGTGGCGGAATAAGATGAATAACAAGAGACTTAATATTGATGTTATGCCTAATGACATATAGAAATTGCTAGCAACAGGCCTGTTTAGTGTTAACAGGCAAGCGTGAAACCGCAGCCCTTGCCTGACCGGCTTCAATGCAAAGTTAAGAGCACGTGCAACTAATTATTTAGCAAAATAATATATCATCTAGAAGTTAAATTACGTTAGGACCTAAGGGAGCTAGTAAAGCCGCAGCCCCTGTCTGACCGACTTCACCAACAGGCGAAGGCCCGGACAAACTAAACAACAATATTTAAAACTCAGGTGATATAAGAATGAAAGTGAAGTCGCAGCTCCTGTCTGACCAACTTCAGTAAGCTTCCAGTTCTAAATATTGCAGATGACAAAAGTAATATTATAGCACCCCCTTATAAATCTCGGAATACTTGTGTAAGTGGTTGAAAACTGCAAATTGAAAAAAGGCCGTAAAGTAGCAGCCCCTGACTGTCCTACTTTAGTGGACATACAGTTGAAGACAGCAACATAGCAGCCCTTGTCTGACCTACGAAGCTGGCAGTACGTACTAAATACAGGAAGAGAATGACTAACAAAATTAAATTAATTGGCATTGATACTTTCAGAACGAAGGTAAACCTTAAAGGCGTCGGATTTCCATCGACCAAGAGCTCTAATTTGCGCATCAGAAAAACCCTTGTCGGCAGCGTGACACGCGCCCCCGATGCGAAAACTGTGGTTTTTGTATCGACTTATGTCTAAGCCGCAATATTGGAGGCAACGCAGAAGCTCGGTATTAAATTGATACACAGAAATAGGGGTCTGATCAGAATTACAGAAAAGGGGGCCAGGACGATTACCTCGAACCTTGCAGTAGTTGAGAAGGGTTTTAACCGGGCAAAAAGATACAGAATCATCCCGAGTAATTAGGATATCAAATGGCCGGTGGTCAGAATTATGTTTGTAATCACTGATAGTGATCTTAACCGTGCATGGGACGCCCTCACGCGATAAAATTTGAAGATCACGGTATTGGACAACTGAACACGCAAAGCGAGCACTCTTGGTCGAAAGCTCTCCAATTCGGAAAAGGCCATAAAAGGCAGTAAGAAACATGGCTGAAAACAGAGTGCGTTGAAAAGCCGAAGAGTTGGTGTATTCGAGGGACCGGACGAGCTCATGCAACACTGGTCTGGTAATGGGCAGACGAATATCAGAATGTCTTTGACGACTTAACGCTGTCAATAACTTTTGTATCAAAAAAGATTTGGTCGGATCACAAAATCCACCGACTTTGTGAGCGTAAGAAATGGCCGAAAGATGTAAAGTTATCGTAGAATAAGCCAATTTGCGAAATGAAAGATATGAAATATAAAGGGGAAGACAGACAGGAGATAATGGCAACGTGGGGTTAGGGGACCCATAAAATTGAGCATAAAATTGTCGAAAGACGGCCCACGCGCGTTGATACGATCTCCGGGTTCCTTCGGTTAATGCTGAGCTCAACAGGCCACTCAAGTTAGAGACCAACTCTTCGGCAGTAGGTTGGCGGGTATTGTGGTTGGATTCTCGTCTACATCTGTTGAGAGTTCCTTGAACTTTGCTACCTGAGAACGTGAAATGTAATCGGCTCGAGTATTGTAAAACCCAGGAATGTGTTTTGCATGAAATAATACATTGTGTCGGAGGCAACTCAACACTAAATCCCTGATTAACACCATAATACTCTGATGTTTGGACGTCTGCTTGTTGATAATGTCAACAACGGCGGCGTTATCAGAAAAGAATATGACACACTTATCAGCCATTAAATGTCCCCAGATGTGCAACGCGAGGACAATAGGAAATAACTCTAAAACTGCAATGTTATAAGCTCTCCACGTAACCGGCCATTCGCCGCCAAACCAGTGCTTACCAAAGACAGCCCCAAAGCCTATCGAGCCCGCGGCATCGGTATAAAGTTCAAGGGTATGCGACGTTTCCCATGAATCTTCGAGGAAAAATGATTTGCCGTTGAACTCGTCTAAAAACCGAATCCACAAAAGAAGATCCTGTTTCGAGCCTTTACATAACCGAATGTGGTGGTGTGGCTGCCGGACACCCTTGGTAAGATCGATCAGGCGACGAAGAAAAGCACGGCCCGGGACAATAACTTGACAAGTAAAATTTAATAATCCTATTAAAGATTGAAGTTCTTTTAGCCTGACTGTGCGACGTTTATAAAAATTGTGCAAGAGCGCGCGGCATTTTTGAAGCTTTTCGTCCGGGAGTCGTGCTTCTCCGCTCACCGAATCTAGGGTAATGCCTGCGAATTGCAAGACTGTATCGGGGCCTACGGTTTTTTCCGGAGCTAGGGGTACTCCTAGATAATGGCATAGAGAAACAAAATTGCGCAAGTCGGCCTCGCACAGGTCTTTGGTCTTTGCAATAAACAAAAAATCGTCTAAGATGTGCAAAACAGAGGAGGCACCGAGGCGATGAACAGACAACCACTCCAATGCGGTACTAAAAGCCTCAAAAATGTTGCATGAAGAAGAAAGACCCATGGGGAGGCACCGATCAAAATAATACAAATTATCGAACTTCATACCCAGCAAGGAATAGTCTGCAGGATGAATTGGGACAATACGAAAAGCCGACTTAATGTCCGTTTTAGCCAAAAAACAACCCTTCCCGATGGCTTTAATGGCTTTAATCGCATCACTAACAGATGCGTATTTGACAGAGGAACAATAGTCAGGAATAGCATCATTAACAGAATTCCCTTTTGGGTAGGATAAATGATGAATCAAACGAAATTCAGACGGGTCTTTCTTGGGTACAACGCCCAAAGGAGAGGTACGAAAGTTCGCAAAAGGGGGAGTTCTAAAAGGACCCACAATTCGGCCTGCGTCGCATTCCTTGCGCAATTTTATTCTAGCAATGTCCGGTTGGTCTAGGACACTTTTAAGGTTAGGAGATTCATAAGGAAGCCGATCACCAACAAAATTGACACGAAAGCCACAACGGAAACCATCGACAAGGAAATGCTTTTTGTGTTGCTCATAGCAGTGTAAGAGGTATTCAAGCCGTTCCACCCTTACGGGGGTTACTGGCGGGCTGTGAAGGGCCTGATGCTTGAGGAGAGTTTCCTTTTGGTTTAACTCCACTAGAACGCTGTTGAGTGGTTGGCACGGAGCACTGAATTGCTGGGTGCTTGGCTCCACATTTATAGCAAACGTGTTCAAACTGACACCCTTGGCAGTGTTTACCGGCATGAAATGCCCAGCACGTTCCTCGAGGGAAAAAATTCGAACGAAAACGCTGCCGTGTTGAGGTTTGTGGCTTATTGGTGAACGACTGTGATCTCCGAAAATTAGCTGAGGCCCTTAACCAAAGTTCCCAATGTATTTGATCCCATGGATATTTATCGGGTGCAGATTGCCTCAGATAACGAAATTGTTCGTCATACCAGAGCCAATCCCCGTTCGATAAAGCAATGTCACGGACTACCTCGCAGTACTTCATCAACTGCGGGGTTTCGCTCTGGTATCGCTCAGTAAAGACCGAGACAAAAATGTTAAATGCGGAAACCCACTGCTGTATGTTGGAAACCTTCTTTGTTGTATGGTATGGCTCAAGAGTCAGCCGCGGCTGCTTTGATGGCACATTTGAGGGCGTCATAGATAACGCATACTTATCGACTTGAGGGGTGGATGCTAACAAGGCCCCAAATTCCACATATTCGTTAGCCCAGATTTTAGCTTTAATTTTCGAACCTACCCGGGAACTAAGATTTACAGAAACGCTAGTAAAAATTTGTTTAGGTTGAACATTGTCGGGACCCAGAAGCAGAGAATCATTGCTTGTACCTGCACCGATGAGGCTACTGACATGACTGCTCACAGCTGTGGTCACGCTATCTGAGGTCAGGTCGGCTTGAGAATGCCCTGGTACTTCAATAGAGGTGCTGTCTTCGAGGGTATTTTGTCTCAAGATCTCATTGAGATTGTCCTTAGACAAGGCTGTTTTCACCGCTTGCGAAATGGCTGTCGATATGGTGGCGGAGAGAGCGTTTACGTCCAAGGAAACCAACCCGGGGTTGTTGATAGTAGGTTCCGGAGCAGGTGGGTCCGTTGCTGTCAGCTCTGATGTCCGCACGCGTTTAGAACGTGTTTGGCGGCCTGTCCTTGATGGCTGTCCAGGACGTTTCTTAGGAGGCATGACTTATCGATAACAGATAAAAGGAGGTAATTAAATACGATGGAATGTAATTTAAATGTCGAAGTAAAATTGATAAGACAGCTGATAATGACAAGATGGAATTCCATCCCAAATTTTGGGTCGCAGTTGAGGTGGGGCAGTTATACAAATTCCCCGTAAATCTGCCGGGGTCATGAGCAATAATATGTCACCGGACGAAAAAGAGAAAACGCGAGAAAAAGGCCAAGTTCCCAAAACAATGCATTACCACCAGTGCCGAGTGCATTGGACCACTCATAAAGAGGCGGTCAAAGGATTGTACACTCATACGGCAGGGGTAAGCCACAAAATAAATCATTGCCAAAGCCATAAATCAACGTTGGACGTGCCAACCATGGTTCAAATGAACCGAACAAGCACAGCCATTGTTCGTGGGAGTAAAACCCAACGACAACTAACAGGGGCTGTGAAAACAGATAACAACTGACAAATCGGCTTGGCTTAAAACAACAAAGGAACTGGCACAAATTAAGGCAATAAAATGAAAATCATAAAATGCCTGGGCAAGGCGGGCATTATAAAAAATGAGGATCTTTCAAACTTGTTACATGACTTATATATGCACGCCCGATTCGCTGCTATAGCGATTGTAGGCAACGTAGAACTGCCCCCCTCAAACTACGATAGAGCTTGTAGTGACCAAGCCCGTTTAAGTGTATACCGTCGCGGGCCATAAAATTAGTTTTTGCCCTCCAAAATCCTTTATGACTCCAGAACATTGCATAGGGTATGGGCTCCAGCACTACTTTTAAATACCGATTTAAGAGGATGACGTTCTTGTTAAAGGTAGGGGCCCCCGTTCGATAAATAGTTTGACAGACACATACGCATTTGACGTTTAGCGAGTCATGGAGGGACCGGGTAAGATCTTCAATTGCTGAGCCAACGTTCACTGCAGGAAGGTGGCTTAAGTCGTTAGTGCCTAGCTGTAATATAACTATGTCAGGCATGAACTTTTCGACAACAGAAAGATCATATTGGACGGTCTTAAGGACTGTTCTTCCCCCGACCCCGTGCCATTTGAGCTCTATTCCTTCGAGAATATGCAAGTTAGCATCTAAATCGGCATTGCGCCCGATATATTCGCGTAGACGGCGAATGAAGGAATGGCCAAGTATTAACACACGTCTTACCGTCATATGACCGACTGGGAAACAATTCAAGGGTTAAAGAGAGAACTAAACAGTCGAAAACGAGAACAGGTACTTGCCTGAAAAAATGTTTTCCTTTCGAGATACCAACGGTACGAGGGCCAAGGGAAGAAGGGCGAGTTGCTCAAGAGAAATATCTTTTATCCTCGAGGGAACGCCCCCTCTATCACCCGGGGTGATAGTTGACATAAACCAGGTTACAGACCATTGCGTGACTGTCATGGCTCGACATAAATAACATTATGCGTGAACATAATGTTTGGTTTTTTCGTTGGTTGAACGTACATATTTGTCTCAATTTACTTTCCTCGAAATGAAACCTGATGAGATAAAGAAGCGTATCCACACCTTCTCAACTGACAAACTCAGCCTTCAACAGCAAAAGGGATTTCATTCAGTTTTTGTAATTTGTTTCTTTTTTTGCCACAACCACATGACAATAGTGAAGAGCGAGTCCATGGAAGAATCAAACAAAACCGCCAACTGGCGGCAAAGGTCAAAAAATCAAATTCGTTTTTCTTTTGCATATCGTTAGCCCTAAGTAAATAAACAAACAGTGTGGTCTTTTTATTTTCGAGAAATAACTTTTTATTTCTGAGAAAATCGAAAAAAATCCGCTTGGAGCGCTCGGTTCGGTTTGGCGAGCCCCGGGAGGGTAAAAATTTGTACCATTGTACTTATGTCCTATCTTGTGAACATGTCCTCTCACGTTATTTTTCCGCCCGGACAACTCTGCATCTTACGAATATTGTGAAGTCGAATAAAACGCGAACGCTTACGAATATATGACACTAATTGCTTTTGTTCATTAGGCAAATCAAGCGTTCAAAGACAGATATTTTAAGCATAAAATGCGTAATTTCGCTGATGGTGTTGTGTTCTTGATTGGTGCAGGAAACAGTTAGTTTTTCCGTTTTTAATATGACGGCTGAACGGTTTAAAATCACTAGCTTTTTCTAGAAAGCTAGGTGTGTGACTTTCGGTGATTGATTGGTAGGACACAGATCGAGTTAACGCAAAATGTGACTTCTTTCCACAGTTCACAGTTTGCGATAACTCAAATCCTGGTCTCAAAAGCGAAGCCTCTGAATAGTCCACGATATGGGAACCACATTTCGCGCTGTCGCAAAATACTGAAAATTCAAGGGAACCCAACGATAATTGTCTGTAAAATAGCTGTTCGGAGAAGCAAATATTGCCTAGAATTTATTATCACTTGAGGCTAAAAATTTTTAGGTGATCGATTCATTTTCGTATAATTTTCGACGCTTATCTAATTAATTCCCTGCGATTTTCTGAAGTTTAATTTTCCTATTTTATTGCCCAGGTTAGGATTATTTTTATTACAAAAAAGGAAACCTAAACTTTTCGGATTCGTAAATGTGATGGACAGAGGAGCCAGAAAAATTCTCAATTTCGTAATACATTAATTTGCATCTAAAGCGGCCTTCACACGACAAACTTAAGTTGGCAAACTCGTGTTGGAAGACTTCAAAAAGTTTGCAAACTCGTTCCTTCACACGTCAAACTCGTGGCAAATAACAAACACGGCAATTTCCAACATGGCAGCTTTTTTAGTGCAGTGGCACTCACGTACGACAGTGAAACAGAAGAAAAGAAGAGAAGAAACAGAAAGCGGTGGAGAATTAGAGAGGTTTGGACGAAACCCAGTTTGTCCGCGCGCTCCTCCGTCTTGTCGGTTTTGTGTGTTTTTAGTATCTTTGTAGGCTATAGATGAAACGTCTCGATCAGCCGGACAATTGTGAACTGCTTCGATGAATTTAAAAAGTGTTGACTCGCATCCTCCTTTTCGTGAAGTGTCACGCAAGTAAATCGCGTGAATAGAGCTCGTTTTGATTGGCTGTCAATTACCAACACATGTTGGCCAACCGTTCACACGTCAGATACGAGTTTACCAACACGAAAAAGTTGGTGAAGTAGTTGGCGAGAATAGAGGCAAGTTCTATTTGTCGCCAACAGTTTGCCAACTTGTTTGCCGACTGCTTTTTGTGCCGTTCACACACATCAACTTGAGTCTGCCAACACGAGTTTGCCAACTTTAGTTTGCCGTGTGAAGGCCGCTTAAGAGTTTCGGGAAAATACCGTACAATTCCGAAAATAAGCCCCTCCAAATATAAGCCCCCTTATTCGTAACGAATAACAGAAGAAGGATAGCCGCGTTTTTCGAAAAACTGGCACATTGATCGACATTCAGCAGTACAAACGTCACAAAAGGAAAAGAATGAGAGAATTCCATTCACCCTCACAATAACTCAGTTAAAGCCATCATTCTGAACAACTTTAAAATATTGCAAAATGATCCTGAAACTAGTGTAATTTTTTCGCAACTACCACTGATTTCATTTAAACGCGACAAAAACGTAGGCAACTTCCTAGTCAGAAGCACATTCAAAGCAATTGAGACGCCTGGCACCTTTAACTGCGCGCGCTCGCGATTCGATTTGATTCGCTCGAACGAAGGGCTAACGCGCGAAACGTCAGCTTTTCAATCTCTGTACGGTGGTCAATTTACATTTATCAACTCCGTTGATAAACCAAATTTTCGTGATTCAAA
This sequence comes from Platygyra sinensis, assembly GCA_019787425.1. Taxonomy (NCBI): domain Eukaryota; kingdom Metazoa; phylum Cnidaria; class Anthozoa; order Scleractinia; family Merulinidae; genus Platygyra; species Platygyra sinensis. The sequence continues at coordinate 18,264 of JAHPZR010028225.1, forward strand.
CTCCAGTTGAGCTTTTGTGAAGATGGTATGACTCTGGCGATGCCACAGGCTATCGTTGTTTTAGTTTTGAAATCTGCTTCTCCACAATATGGAATTGTAAACGGCCTTTCACCATAGAAACGATCAGAAGTGAAAATCATGAATTAGGAAGCTATGAAATAATCTAGCTACCGCTGATTTTTTAAGATAAGCAGTTTATTATGCTCAGAGGACTTTCTGTGCATTTAATTAGCCTAGTCTGAACACGAGGAGTGTTGAAAAATGTCGAGGGTTTACGTAACTTCCGAGGATTCTCCCAACCCCCCGATTGTTGAGATGAAGCTATTGAAACACGCAAAAAGTCCTCTATTGTTTTTGTAAAATATTTCTGAGATGGTGCAGTGAGGAGAGTAAGTGACCTCCTACCAATGTGGTCCGGGTTCGATACCAAGACTCCGCGTCATATGCATGTGGTTTGAGTTTATTTTTGGTTCTCCTCCTTGCTCTAAAACATTTTTCTCCGAGTATTACACTTTAATCTTCTCCCTCAAAAATTCAAAGTAAGATCTCTGCATTTCTCTGCATTTCTTAATTTCTCTCCTTTTTGGACAAGGAATTTATATAGTGAAAAATCCTTTCATATAGTGACAAATCCTTCCTTTGGCCCCTTGTCGTGGCCGGGAGGCTTGTGTGCCCTTATGATCCTCAGAGCTGTACCGACAGGTGGCTTGTGCTTCTGGTAGTTCTAACCATGCCGGGTAGGTCTGTAGGTGTGGGGTTAGACAAAACAGCACCCTGGCCCTGCAGGTTCGGGGTTAGACGTGGGGCTACGAGGAGATCATAGGGCAGAAAGGTCTTGGAGAGATGAATAACAATGGACAGAGATTTGCCGACTTATGTGCCACAAGCGACCTGGTCATATGAGGAGGTTTCTTCCGAGACCGACGGATATACAAAGCGACTTGGGTATCACAAGACTTGAGAGAATCAGATTGATCACATGTGCATCAGGAGGAGATTCCGAAGAACTCTTCAAGATGTGCGTGTCAGGCGAGGGGCAGCAGTGGCTTCAGACCTTGCACCATCTCCTGGTTGCACGGTTGAAGCTCACACTGAGGAGGAACTGGACAGAGAGGACAAACCAACGCTTGGGGTATAATACCTTTCTTCTGAATGATACCAACAAGCCAGAAGAATTCAGTATCACACTATCCAATAAGTTCCAGGTCCTGCAAGAACTGATGGAAGAGGAAACCATTGACGAAAGATGGCAGAGAGTGAAAGGAGTGGTGAAATACACATGCAAAGAAGTGCTGGGTCCGAGGACCGCAACCACAAGGGCGGATTTCCACAGAGGCAGATTAAGGAAAGGAAAGCAAAGAAGGCGGCTGTTAACAACAGCCGAACATGAACTGCAAAAGCTAAGGCGCGAGAGGAGTACAAAGGGGTGAAGAAGAGTCAAAAGGAGCCTTAAGGCAGACAAACAGTACTATCTGGAGTCGCTGGTAGGCTGAAGAGGCAGCTTACCATGGAAATATGCGGGACCTTTATGCTACCATAGGGAACCTATTGGGAAAATATAGCAATTCAAGAGACCAATGAAAGACAAGGATAGAATCTACAAAGGAGGAGATCAAAATGCTATCAAGCACCTGAGAAATGGCAAGGCTGCGGGACCTGACAAGATCTCAGCAGAGGCACTGAAGGTCGACATCAGGACAAACGTAGAGCTGCTCTACCCTCTTTCAATAAGATCTGGGAAAAGGAGCGGGTACCTTCAGAGTGGAAAGAAGGTGAGCTCATCAAGCTCCCAAAAAGCCCCTGCTTCAACTACAGGGGTATAACACTGCTGTCCATTCCGGGAAAGGTGTTTAACCGAGTCTTGCTGAACAAGATGCCATAGACCTATAGCTTCGCTAGCAGAAAGAGTAAAGTCCTGAAGGGCAACACGGTCACAGATTCTCCCATTATGCTGGAAGGTTAAGCGCTGGATAAGGTGAAAAGCTTCACTTACCTAGGCAGAATCGTAGATAACACCGGGGGACAGAAGCTGGCAATGTTCAACTCATTCGTCACTTAAAGGGGCACCCTCACCATTGTTAGCACGATCTTGGAAGTGCTAAACATAAATCGATTCTTCGAAGCTGACAACAATGGGTTTATTTCTTAGAGCGGTACTCGACAATTAGTTAGAACCCATCAGAAAGTGATAAAGGCTAACGATGGCGGGGATGGAAACGGATTCCGGTTATAATATTGATTATTGTAAAACAGAGTCTACAAGACGCATCAGGTAGTTTACATGTGGGCTAAGAAAAAAATGTAAAAATGAACTTTTGGGTATAAATCAGTATTAAACTAAACTATCTAGGATTTAATAAGTACTATGACAAAGAGGGCCTAGAGGAAATAACGAGTCCTTTAACCACAACCTATACTCTAAATGGAACATTACTGTTTCTGTAGCTCCCCCCAATAACAGCAATCTTGGGTGGATTTTCTCGAGCGTCCAGGGTGAAGAAAGCCGGTGCCTATAGCAACGGGACGGAAGATGAACAGTGTAACTATGGAAACGATATTGAGCAGTTTGGACAGCTGTTAGCTACCTTAATAGGAAACTGCCATGGCTCCAGTGAATACAACAAGGTAAATAAATGTCATTGTTTGTAGTTCAGGGAGGGATCATGCATCACTATACGTGTCGTTAGTCTCTATTCTCACAAAATGTTTTCGAGTCATTGTCAAGTGTTGGGTGTAGATTGCGAAAAAAAATTTTAACATATATATAGCCCTTTCGATTCTACAGCGAGGAAATGCATTGACACCTTCCAACTTTAAATATAATATACGACGCACTAAGACATAATACAGGAGATTGATATCCACACTCTTGCTAGGGATAGACCAACGTTTTGGGTGCGGTGTATTTTATCGAGATCAGAGTTACCATAGTAACACAATGACGTCAAATGTCTTTTAAATTCGGTGATCCTGTAGTTAGATTAATCTCTCCAAAGACCTCTAAATCTCAAGGAAATTGATTAAAATATCGTAAAGTGGTCAAAAATTTGAGATCAAATTGCTCAAATAATTAATTATTTTGGTTGGTATCTTGTTTGTCTCATTGTGCATGCCTATTGTTAAGAATTAACGTGTTAGCGTGAATTCCAACGTACCATGCTTTCCCGACAACGCGGTATTGCCTTCGATGAACGAGGCCGCCTTCCTCATCTGCTCCCTGCTCAGTCTTGACACAGCTGGTTCAGAGCGTTTCAAAACTTCCCAACCCGTGTGTGACTGACGGCTGCAGCGCTATTTTTATTTTTTTAGATAACACCAACTTCGAACACCGCACCCGAAACTTTGGTCTATCCTAAGCAAGAGCGTGGATATCAATTTCCTGTATTATTAGTTCGTATTGTGTGATCGTCCGGGTGAGTGTAGTTCTGAAAAGAACTGTTGTTGGTGACTGACGTCATCGTCATGTTCAGAGTCAAGTGAATAGTGTTTGTCAGTCGATGTTGTTATAAGTCTGGTCAGTTGAAAACGATTGGTCAGTTAAGCCATGATGTTATTGGCTGAAAGACTCGTGTGAAGTTTGCCATCAGTCATTGGTCAGTTGCGATCCGTCTTTTGTTAGTCAAATTCGCTACTTGCACATGACCCATAATCCTTTGCGTTGTTGGGGGGTAACCAGTAGAAGAAATATATGGTATCATGACAAAAATTAGTTCGGTGAGCTCGCAAAACCAGCTACTAATGCTTAAAAATGCACCAGAATTTACCAAAATCATGATAGGAGAAATTTGTACTAGTTTATAACTAGATGTAGATAATTTTTTTTTTGTCCATACATCGTCTGTAAAATT
>JAHPZR010028230.1:0-17426 GCA_019787425.1 Platygyra sinensis
AAACAGAGAAGAAGTTTTTGAGAAGTGTAGTCCAGAGAAGAAGGAAACAGGTCAGGAATGGAAAGTAAGATATTAAAGAAATCTTGCAATTGAACTTTTCTCGGCTGTTTTACTACAAGGAGTACCTCGCCTGATGGGCTGGTCTCCCCAAAGGGCGCTCTACACGCACGGCACTCTGTTGGTACTGGCTTGTAGAAGAGTAACGTTTTCTGTAAATGTTATTAACAATTCAATTTTCCATCCTCGTTACTTTTTTTTTTTTCGTTTAAAACTGTAAATTTCATCGAGTATGGTTTGGGGTTTAAAATAGAAATAAGTCATTCGGTCAGTCAGCCAGTCACTTACTTCAGCCTTGTTAAAAGTTTACCTTAAACTTCAAAAATCTTATTAGCCCTGTTGAAGTAAATGGTTTTTTGAAAAATTTATGTGAAAAAAAAAATCATTTGGTAGAATTTTCAACTTCATGCTTCCTACCAAAATCTTGCTCAAGTTATCGCGAGATCGAATACAATAGAGTCTGCATCTACCCATTCCAGGAATCACAGAACTGCGCAATCTCAATTATTTCCTTCTTTGCTTTGTTTTGTTTTGTGTTTTGTTTTTGTTTGTTTGTTTGTTTGTTTGTCTGGACAATCGGAGCACAATAAGCGTTATGAATCCGTTATCACTTCTAATAATCAGTTAAGAACAAATGGCAAAAAACAAGGTTTTTAATACTCCTCTAAAAAAACATATCTTGCACTTGTTTATACAGTTTGAATAAGGAGGGCTCCTACTCACGAACAAACTTAATCTTCGCTGAACAGCTATCTATCGGCACAATGTAGCAGTCACACGTGAGACTGGTATCAAAAGGTCCAAAAGGGTAGTCATTCTCACCGCTAAAATTACCGAGCAAAATTGGATAAGGAATAATGAATAACTCAGAAAAAAAAATGAATGGAATATTATAAGAGAGATAAATTTATTCCGCCTCCATCCCAATGGGCTAGTTTCGAACTGTGCAGAAACAAAAGAACAGAGTCGGGGTTCAGGGGAATAATTTTGTAAGCATTTTGTATTGTTCATAACAAAGGAAAATGCAAATTATTCCCCTGAACCTCGACTCTGTTCTTTTGTTTCTGCACAATTCGAAACTAGCCTATTACGTTGCTATTTGGCTGCAATTGCCATGTTGATAAATGGTCACGCTTTTAAACGAACGACGTCTACAAGAGAAAGGTTTATTTTGCTCATAATATACATTGACGTTCTTTCGTGTTAAACGCTTCGACGGCTAGTCTCTGATCGCGTCAGATCGATAGACCAGCAAGTAGTGTGTAGCTGATGTCGACTAAAAGATCACTTTCTCAAAACAAAAGCTTTCCACTGCCTCAGAAACGACAAACTTCAATGGTGAAATAATGAATGAGGGGATAAAAGTCTTAAATATAGTGTGAAAATAGGAGTAAAATAGCATATAGAAATGAGCTTTTAAAACAATTGTTCGCTAAAAGGAATAACGTTTTCGGTTGGGAGTGGACTAGAGACCCCGCCATGGGGCTCTTCATGGTAGGCCAAAATTTAGAACACTCTCTAATCTCAAAATTACTTTTTAGTGAAAATTAACGTTTGAGTTCAAGGACATGGGATTTACGATCGTGCACACTTTGGCCACTGTTTGAATGATGAAAGGGTGGATTCCCTAATAGTGATTAATTTCTGCCTTCGTTGATAACTATTAATGATCATTTTTACGTTCTGAAAACGAATTAACTTTGACCAACACCTTATACTTAGATGACTTGCCGAGAAAGAAAATCTTCTCGCCGATATATCGAGGCCAAGTCTATCTCTAACCTTTTATCGGATGTTCAGAATAGCTTAGATTTCAACTTGCTGTCAGCTGGGGCAATACAAAGTACCTTGCGTCTTGTCGAGGAAAGTTTTGAATTCCTAATTTCGTCAAGGGCTCTATTCACGAATTATGACTTTATTCTTTTCATTTCGATTAACTTTATGAAACATAACAGGAGGCTTTTGCAAGCTTTGAGTTCCTTTACAGAAGGGAAATTATCATCAATACTCGTTTGCGGCACTTGAAATGAATCCGGATGACCTAGGATTACTTAACAATGTATTTGTTATCCACACATATATTGTGAAATAGAGGTGAAATAACTCGTCTTTAATGCATTTATATGCGTCATGGCAAGAATCTCAAGTGTAGAAAAATAGTTGTAGTCACAGACGAAACTTATCAGTCAACACTGTAATTTACTGTACCATGCTATCGCGCTGCTAATCATAAGTTAGAGAAACAATCCAACTTGCTCACGAGAAAATGTAAAAAAGTGTAACACTTACTTGTAGTGGTCATGCCCTTAGCTACACAAGGACTAAGCTTAGCTTGTTTGCGGGTAACCTAAACAAAATTCAGTAGAACCCCTTTAATCCGGTCAATCACCAAGCCAAAAAAATCTGCTCGTGTTGATGGGGTGGCCGTATTTTAAAAAAAAATGTCTGAGTGAGCTTTTCTTCGGGCCGGAATAAAGTGCCCGTAATCATGAGGTTACCGTATTATCAGGGTTTCTGCTAAATTCTCTAACGAACAGTTAAGTCAAAAGAAAGGATGCAGAATTTTGTTTAAATTAAATCATTTAATCAGATGTATAGCTATATAAGCCGATTGACTCTCCTCGTGGTACAAAACCGTTACGTTATCGTACCACTCACAAGATTACACCTGTGAAAGATAGTTGACATCCCTAAGGACTGACTGTTTTACAAGTACTTGGACACGCGTTGACTTCGTGCTCACTTTTCAGGAGAATTCTGGAGAATTGCGAGTCTAGGACTCATAACATTCCAAAAATACTTGCAGGATTCATTGTTTTCACTGTAAGATCAATGGTGACTGAATTATCTTGTTTGTCCTCAAGGACGCTTTTCGATAAACTTACTTGTGTTTGCAGCTCTCTGCAGAGCAGTTTAGTCGTAAAAATAACTGCACTTTTGTCGCCATATTTTGACTCTTTCTTAACCAAAACATTAAACGTTAACAGAAATGAAGTACTAATATAAGTAAGATAAATCATCGTACAGCATTATATAAGTTTTTAAATTTATTTTTACAATAAGTTATAAAATAACTGATGAGAAGGAATGCATTTCTGGTCCAATGATTCAACTCTTCGTGTAAACACTGACCTATAGATTTTTTCTCTCATGTTAAAATACATTGGTATGACTGATAACAATTCCAGGATGTGATGACTAGATTAATTTAATGTACTAAGCCAAATTACAAGTTATGATTGATTGAATGTTTATGTTGGTAAAATAGGCGGAGTTTATATTACGAAGATAACGCCCGGTTCATACTACCTGAAAAGCAAATAAACAAATATGTCAACATGAAGCCATTTTCAGGCCCTGAATTTGTTTGTCAGTTGAGAAAATCTTTCGTTCTTTTACAGCTATCCTTCTTCGATTCATCAAATTTGTCAAGCGTACGTGACAGTATCATTTTCTCGCCAGTCGTCTGAGACAGAGATGGATCCGCGAGGAAACATATCATCACGCGTGTGGTAAACTCTTCTTGAAATCTGACGCGCGTGCTGTCAAATCGTCACCGTCGCTGTTCGGCTAAATGAAAAGAAAAGGTGTCGAACTTTTGATATTAACTTAATTTGTTTTATATATATATATATATATATATATTTTTTGTTTTAATATACCTACATGTACCCCTCCTTCAAGCAACAGAGCCATGGTAATGTCACCCGTCAACACTCCATCACGCACATATATTTTCTCAGTGGATGGCTCCCATTTCAGCGTCCTCTTCTGCATGACTGGACCATTGGGTGGAAAATTCACACCATCAAACCGAACTGTGTTAAAGAAAGTGTCGCCTTCCATTCTGGTAAAAGAGAAGTGACACACACTCAACGTGACCAAGCAAAGACACGAAAAGAGGTTTTAATAGACACTCGTACAACAATATGTAAGAGCCCCAGAATAAGGCGCAGTGACACCATAGGCAATTTTTGTTACTTTCTTCCTTATGGATATAGACATAAAGAAACACTTTAGAAAAGAGATTTAAGCTTCTAGTTCAAAATATTTCAGGATTACATTTTCCAAAAGCATCAAAACTACGATAGCACAAGACATTACTGATGATTTGTTTGAAAATGAACAAATTTTATCAATCTTAAACACATGTAATACAACGTTTATCCCTCCAGATGCATCCCCTTAACTTACTTTATGTCGCTTCTGGCGATGCAAATGCCCCCGTCTTCGAAAGTCAGGCTTCGTTCCCAGGAATACCCGCCAGGGAATGACTCTTTGAAATAGTCAGGTATATGGTCTGGGTAGTCGACAAATACCCTGTTGCCGTAATGGAATGCTGTTGTTAAGATATCGTAGGCGAAAGGCAGAGGTCCGCCCTCTTTTACATCTAGGTCCATACTCTGTTTTCCCCTAAAACACAAGCAGCCAACCATGCAAATAAAGTTAGTTTAAGTTTAGAAGAAGAAAATAAACTCTAGCCCCTAAATTATTTTAACATGGGGAGAAGGTAGATACATTTTAAATATCGATTGCTATAAAAGGTTAATACTGGATTTTTGAAAGTCGTGATGTACACTTTCTCGCCAAATTCTCCGTCATCTTAATGTTTCCAAACTCAAAGAAGAGAAAGGAAAGGAAGTTAGAGCCTGTATCTGCAGCAATATCCTGAAAAGGAATACAGCTTGAGACGAATTTTCTAGTTCAACTTAAAGAGGCACTGTTCGACAGAAGGCGGCGGTAGAACTGCCTACAATAATAAAACATTTTTAAGCTTTTACTTACTCAAAAGGCTTGCCTTTACCATCTCCTTCGATCACGAAGTAGTGCCCATTTACCATGCCTTCCATACATAGCTTGATCTTCATGTCTGGCTTAATCACACTCTGTGGGAATCAAATTGGGAAAAATCTGAGATCAGTCACTAATTGAGAATAAGCAATAAAGTAAATTCCTCAGTTAAAATGAAAATAAAACCTTTTCTCGCGTAGCACTTACCATGATGGTAGACGTAAGTAAGATAACGGCCTTATACAGCTCTTGTTGTTCTCGATCTACTCTCTTTCAAATCACCAGGGTGAATGAGAATTCAGCGCGATGGACGCTGCTTTTAACCTGAGTATTGTCACGCCCAAAATTCTAGTTGAACCAATTGTAAGCCAGAACCCTTAATAACAAACACCCTTTTTTCACAAAGAATAACTCTTTGAAGTCTCAGTATTATGCCAAGCTGTACTGTTTCGTTGTTTATATGAAAATGACCTTGGGGTATCGACTTATTGTTTTTGACAATTGTAATCGTGCAAACATTAATGGTATTTATTTAATCATGGAGTTTTTATTGCATTAATTTCGGTTAGTTTAATGAGGGTTGACCTTAAAGTTTCGGTGATAAAGAATTGCAATATGACATCAAAAGCGTGGTCATTTCGTGGACTAAAACTGTTCTTCTCCGCATAGCTGGTAAACATAAGAACGTTTATCTAGTAGCCGAGAGGAAACAATATGATTTCATTCTCATTTAACACGCCGATGTTTTCATTTCTGCCATTAAGATGTCTGAAAGCTTATACTTAACTTTGAGTAAAGAGACTACTAATGAACACCAATCATAAAAAAAAATGATTGCAATTACAATTTTCGACTGGTACTCTATATGTCTCATTTTAAAGAATATGTAAGAGGGAGGTGCCTCCTGTCTATGCTCTTGTAAAATGCTCAGCGGCTCCTTTGGGTGGCAACGAGTTATTGTTGAACATAAATCATATGAAATTATTTACCTTTGATGCTTCGGTTAAGAAACAAAAAGAAAATGTGAAAAACGTTTTGCAATCAAGCTTCTTGACTGTTCCTTGTTTCATACGATTTCAATAACCTTGTAGAAAGCACCTAACTCCAGTTTAAGTGCTTTCAAAATGGTCAGCTATTGAAGCGTTGTCAGTCAGACATTTTTTGAGGAGTGTAATCTTGTCAATGTTTGTCATACGGAGTTGTCTACAACAAACTCAACTATATCTGTGACGGTATGGAAAGGTTTATGAATTTAGTTTTTTACTATGACCTTTATTATGTTCCTATTAACAGTAAAAGGTTCGATAAGTGGGAGTCACAATATGGTTCCAAAACTGCGGTCACTTTTATGAGTAATCTACTCTCCACATAACCAGCGATAAGTGATTATTCCCTCTTGCATGATCGGACAAGTGGGCAGTAGAGATATTTCTAGAATGTTGAATATGCTTGGCTAGTATCGACTGGGGAAATAAAATACAAAAAAGAAAGCGATCATCGCCCGGAGGGGTACATGTAGGTATATTAAAACAAAAAATATATATATATATATATATATATAAAACAAATTAAGTTAATATCAAAAGTTCGACACCTTTTCTTTTCATTTAGCCGAACAGCGACGGTGACGATTTGACAGCACGCGCGTCAGATTTCAAGAAGAGTTTACCACACGCGTGATGATATGTTTCCTCGCGGATCCATCTCTGTCTCAGACGACTGGCGAGAAAATGATACTGTCACGTACGCTTGACAAATTTGATGAATCGAAGAAGGATAGCTGTAAAAGAACGAAAGATTTTCTCAACTGACAAACAAATTCAGGGCCTGAAAATGGCTTCATGTTGACATATTTGTTTATTTGCTTTTCAGGTAGTATGAACCGGGCGTTATCTTCGTAATATAAACTCCGCCTATTTTACCAACATAAACATTCAATCAATCATAACTTGTAATTTGGCTTAGTACATTAAATTAATCTAGTCATCACATCCTGGAATTGTTATCAGTCATACCAATGTATTTTAACATGAGAGAAAAAATCTATAGGTCAGTGTTTACACGAAGAGTTGAATCATTGGACCAGAAATGCATTCCTTCTCATCAGTTATTTTATAACTTATTGTAAAAATAAATTTAAAAACTTATATAATGCTGTACGATGATTTATCTTACTTATATTAGTACTTCATTTCTGTTAACGTTTAATGTTTTGGTTAAGAAAGAGTCAAAATATGGCGACAAAAGTGCAGTTATTTTTACGACTAAACTGCTCTGCAGAGAGCTGCAAACACAAGTAAGTTTATCGAAAAGCGTCCTTGAGGACAAACAAGATAATTCAGTCACCATTGATCTTACAGTGAAAACAATGAATCCTGCAAGTATTTTTGGAATGTTATGAGTCCTAGACTCGCAATTCTCCAGAATTCTCCTGAAAAGTGAGCACGAAGTCAACGCGTGTCCAAGTACTTGTAAAACAGTCAGTCCTTAGGGATGTCAACTATCTTTCACAGGTGTAATCTTGTGAGTGGTACGATAACGTAACGGTTTTGTACCACGAGGAGAGTCAATCGGCTTATATAGCTATACATCTGATTAAATGATTTAATTTAAACAAAATTCTGCATCCTTTCTTTTGACTTAACTGTTCGTTAGAGAATTTAGCAGAAACCCTGATAATACGGTAACCTCATGATTACGGGCACTTTATTCCGGCCCGAAGAAAAGCTCACTCAGACATTTTTTTTTTAAAATACGGCCACCCCATCAACACGAGCAGATTTTTTTGGCTTGGTGATTGACCGGATTAAAGGGGTTCTACTGAATTTTGTTTAGGTTACCCGCAAACAAGCTAAGCTTAGTCCTTGTGTAGCTAAGGGCATGACCACTACAAGTAAGTGTTACACTTTTTTACATTTTCTCGTGAGCAAGTTGGATTGTTTCTCTAACTTATGATTAGCAGCGCGATAGCATGGTACAGTAAATTACAGTGTTGACTGATAAGTTTCGTCTGTGACTACAACTATTTTTCTACACTTGAGATTCTTGCCATGACGCATATAAATGCATTAAAGACGAGTTATTTCACCTCTATTTCACAATATATGTGTGGATAACAAATACATTGTTAAGTAATCCTAGGTCATCCGGATTCATTTCAAGTGCCGCAAACGAGTATTGATGATAATTTCCCTTCTGTAAAGGAACTCAAAGCTTGCAAAAGCCTCCTGTTATGTTTCATAAAGTTAATCGAAATGAAAAGAATAAAGTCATAATTCGTGAATAGAGCCCTTGACGAAATTAGGAATTCAAAACTTTCCTCGACAAGACGCAAGGTACTTTGTATTGCCCCAGCTGACAGCAAGTTGAAATCTAAGCTATTCTGAACATCCGATAAAAGGTTAGAGATAGACTTGGCCTCGATATATCGGCGAGAAGATTTTCTTTCTCGGCAAGTCATCTAAGTATAAGGTGTTGGTCAAAGTTAATTCGTTTTCAGAACGTAAAAATGATCATTAATAGTTATCAACGAAGGCAGAAATTAATCACTATTAGGGAATCCACCCTTTCATCATTCAAACAGTGGCCAAAGTGTGCACGATCGTAAATCCCATGTCCTTGAACTCAAACGTTAATTTTCACTAAAAAGTAATTTTGAGATTAGAGAGTGTTCTAAATTTTGGCCTACCATGAAGAGCCCCATGGCGGGGTCTCTAGTCCACTCCCAACCGAAAACGTTATTCCTTTTAGCGAACAATTGTTTTAAAAGCTCATTTCTATATGCTATTTTACTCCTATTTTCACACTATATTTAAGACTTTTATCCCCTCATTCATTATTTCACCATTGAAGTTTGTCGTTTCTGAGGCAGTGGAAAGCTTTTGTTTTGAGAAAGTGATCTTTTAGTCGACATCAGCTACACACTACTTGCTGGTCTATCGATCTGACGCGATCAGAGACTAGCCGTCGAAGCGTTTAACACGAAAGAACGTCAATGTATATTATGAGCAAAATAAACCTTTCTCTTGTAGACGTCGTTCGTTTAAAAGCGTGACCATTTATCAACATGGCAATTGCAGCCAAATAGCAACGTAATAGGCTAGTTTCGAATTGTGCAGAAACAAAAGAACAGAGTCGAGGTTCAGGGGAATAATTTGCATTTTCCTTTGTTATGAACAATACAAAATGCTTACAAAATTATTCCCCTGAACCCCGACTCTGTTCTTTTGTTTCTGCACAGTTCGAAACTAGCCCATTGGGATGGAGGCGGAATAAATTTATCTCTCTTATAATATTCCATTCATTTTTTTTTCTGAGTTATTCATTATTCCTTATCCAATTTTGCTCGGTAATTTTAGCGGTGAGAATGACTACCCTTTTGGACCTTTTGATACCAGTCTCACGTGTGACTGCTACATTGTGCCGATAGATAGCTGTTCAGCGAAGATTAAGTTTGTTCGTGAGTAGGAGCCCTCCTTATTCAAACTGTATAAACAAGTGCAAGATATGTTTTTTTAGAGGAGTATTAAAAACCTTGTTTTTTGCCATTTGTTCTTAACTGATTATTAGAAGTGATAACGGATTCATAACGCTTATTGTGCTCCGATTGTCCAGACAAACAAACAAACAAACAAACAAAAACAAAACACAAAACAAAACAAAGCAAAGAAGGAAATAATTGAGATTGCGCAGTTCTGTGATTCCTGGAATGGGTAGATGCAGACTCTATTGTATTCGATCTCGCGATAACTTGAGCAAGATTTTGGTAGGAAGCATGAAGTTGAAAATTCTACCAAATGATTTTTTTTTTCACATAAATTTTTCAAAAAACCATTTACTTCAACAGGGCTAATAAGATTTTTGAAGTTTAAGGTAAACTTTTAACAAGGCTGAAGTAAGTGACTGGCTGACTGACCGAATGACTTATTTCTATTTTAAACCCCAAACCATACTCGATGAAATTTACAGTTTTAAACGAAAAAAAAAAAAGTAACGAGGATGGAAAATTGAATTGTTAATAACATTTACAGAAAACGTTACTCTTCTACAAGCCAGTACCAACAGAGTGCCGTGCGTGTAGAGCGCCCTTTGGGGAGACCAGCCCATCAGGCGAGGTACTCCTTGTAGTAAAACAGCCGAGAAAAGTTCAATTGCAAGATTTCTTTAATATCTTACTTTCCATTCCTGACCTGTTTCCTTCTTCTCTGGACTACACTTCTCAAAAACTTCTTCTCTGTTTTTCACATACAGCATGCCTACTTTTAAAAATCACCTTCTCAAAACTAGTCTACAATCGCTGATTATAGATATTTTCGAACGCTTAAGTGCAATAAGTATCTTTAAGTAACAACTAAACGTTATCATAAATTTATCACGCTATTTGTATTTCTAACCAATTTTTCCTCATGTTAAACTTATACTTAAAATCATTCTGGTAAGTAATAACAGTAAATGTTACTGTTAGTTACCTATGACAGACCTAAATTGGTAATCAAGTGAACACATAGTTAAATCACGACGCAATTCTGAACTGTTCCATGATACTGCAAAAAAAGGGGTAACGCCTAAATTGAGATAAATATCCTGAACTAAAGATGGATTATATCTAAGGGATACATATAAGAAGTACATTCCCTAAGGTTCCTTGAAGTAGAATGGATGTTGAAAAATCAAGCATATCAATAGGTATCTGAACCGAACCTCAATGTCCCAAAATAGACGGGGTAAAATGAGTCAGTCTCATTATCAGTAGTACAGATCACGTGGGAAGCCACGGAACTTCAAACACTTTTCCCTAAAACCCAAAACTGATCAGAAGTAACCAGAAGCAATACCTCAAATGAGCGTTGCCTATGCATCAAATCAGGTAGCTACAGAGATATTGTTTTCATTGTAAGTATAATCTAAGCTCTATAATAATTAGTATATTGTTTCCTATTTATGGAAACGGTTTGACATTATAAGTTTCTAAAAGTTTTAATGGTGCTAAGTGGAGTAAAATCTCATTTTGTATCTTGTCTTATTTTATTCTTGGCTCGCACTGTCATGCAAGTAAAAAAGAATTCAAAAACCATCCAGTGGATAAAGTTAAGAAAATGTGATGTTATAGGAGATTAATAAAGAGGACACTTCTCCACTTCTGTGCGTTTTCCTAAACTTCAGATATCTGACGAAATAATTTGCACACATTTAGAGAGTCCAGTATGGAGCCGCCATATTGGCGTTCTTCCTGGAGACACCAACATGGCGGCTGGAAAATAGTGTAAATATTTCGAACTTACTGTTTCTATGTAGGCGACTGATTAACTGTACTGAACAAACAAGCATTTACATTAGCACTTTCCCAAATACTTCAATTTCTGAGTAGGCTAAAAATCACGAGATAACTGATATATTTTTCGACAAACGCCTTCGCAGATATATATCACTCACAGCCACTCACAAGCTACTGAGCTGAAAAGTCGTAAACAGATTTAAAGTTACCCCTGTTATGCCTGATGGCGATAACAATTTTGTTGTCTCTTTAGTTTCAGATTTTAGAAGATGACGTCACGTGCAAGCCAAGAATACGCAATTTTATGCACTTGTTCACAACGGAATTTAAAAAGTCTATCCTTATGGCCTGATCCGTTAAAAAATGGAAACTTTTTTTTTCACACAATTGAACTCTACAGATAATCTCTAGCAAATCCCGCTCAAATTCTACTAGCTAGGATAGTTCTATGATGAAAATTCTCCACAAGACTTAACTTCGACAAGAAGACTCCGTTATCCTTGCTGCCTTTTTGTTGCCCAAAACTTATATTAAAAAGTCTGCCCTTGAGATGTAGTCCCGCAAAAACAAACAGAAAATTAAAACTGTAACTCTCTAAATAACCCCAAAACAAATCCTTGTATCGAAAGTTTCAAATACTAAATTTAAATACCTTCTTAAACAGGAAAGACAAAAGTAAACAAAAATCAGTTTTTCCTTTTTGTCCTTGTTGTTTTCTTTTATTGCCGTTTGTTATCAGGCAATCCAGAATGAGCTACGGCATGCTCGTACAGCTTAACCTTGTCGTAAGCTTCGTCATGGCTTAAAATTTCAATAGCGTGATCCACAAAGTGATAGCCTGGCAACTTGACGCCCTTGTCCTTAGCTCTGGAAAGGAACATACGAACTCAGATCAGTGACACTGGGTATGGGCATAAGCGTATAACAAATACAATTGTAATATTCTGCTTATAAAAACATCTAGTTCTGATCGTCATCTATTTCAGAAATGTCACTAACTTCAGAAAAGCCTATTTCGTTCTTCCCTACATGTAGATAAGGTTGTGTATTGGGTATATTACTGGGTATTCATCAACTCTGGGATCTACAGTGTAGCTAGTTTCAGAGTCGTCCTCGTCAACTCCTATCCCCTCAAAGGCCCTTCATAATCAAGAAGTGGAAGCTTTGATCACCGTTTCCATTCTTACATTATCCATTAAAAAAATGTCTATGTCTTGAAGAACTGTCTTACTTGTAAGTAGTTCTGAAGTCACATCGGTAATGGGCACCTCCTTTAAGCAACAGAGCCATGGTAATGTCACCCGTCAACACTCCATCACGCACATATATTTTCTCAGTGGAAGGCTCCCATTTCAGCGTCCTCTTCTGCATAACTGGACCATTGGGGGAAAGTTCACGCCATCAAATCGAACTGTATTATAGAAAGTGTCGCCTACCATTCTGAAAACAGAGAAGAGACGCACACTTAACGTGATCAAGCAAAGATACGATAATAGCGTTTAATAGAGACTCGTACAATAAGATAGAAGAACCCCAGCACAAGGGGCAGTTACACTATAAGCAGAAAGAAACACTTTGGAAAAGAGACTTAAACTTCTAGTTCAAAATATTTTTGGATGACATTTTAGGCCAGGATTAAAACAACAAGAGCATAAGACATTACTGATAATTTGTTTGGAAATAAAAAAAAATATATATACATTAATCAGAACACATGCAATGCTACGTTTATCCCTTCAGAAAGCATCCCCTATACTTACTTTATGTCGTTTCTGGCGATGCAAATGCCCCCGTCTTCGAAAGTCAGGCTTCGTTCCCAGGAATACCCACCAGGAAACGACTGTTTGAAATAGTCTGGTATATGGTCTGGGTATTCAGCGAAAACCCTGTTGCCGTAATGGAATGCTGTTGTTAAGATATCGTAGGCGAAAGGTAGAGGTCCGCCCTCTTTCACATCTAGGTCCATACTCTGTTTTCCCCTAAAACACGAGCAGCCAACCAACATGAATAACGCCTGTTCATACAATGCAATACAGAACTTATTTCTGTCACAATAGAGAAATAAGGAACGCGTGCTTTGGACATTAAGTCGGACCTCAAACAATCTAAAACCCGTCATTTTTTTATCTTCTAGGTAATCAATTGGCGGCTTCCTTTAATACCTGCAAGTTAAACATTAAAATAAGTTCAACGTTTGATTGAATCAACTGGTCGCTCGTTGTTTTAAATGGTGCGCATTTTTTCAGTGCTTACTTTGGCACAAATGCAACGAAAAGATATGTCTTATCGTAGCAAGATAACATGATTATTTTAAGTGGCAAAGAAAAGGGAAAATGAAGCGGAAAAATTTTCTGAGAAACTTGCTACAAATGAGAGGGCTTTTGTAACATGAGACTTAACAGCTTGTCACGACACTATTGCTTGGCTTACAAATAATATATTGCAAATACAGGTTACGAATTGATATCTAAGTTTAGGAGGAGAAAACAAACTCTTGGCCCCTCGATTATTTTAACATGGAGAGAAGGTAGGTACATTTTGAATATCGATTTCTACGTAGGGATAATAATGGATTTTTGAAAGTCTCGATGTACACTGATTTTTCGCCAAATTCTTCGTCACCTTAATGTTCGCAAGTTCAAGGAAAGAAATTTAAAGCCTGTGTCTGCAGCAAAATACTGAAAGGAAAACAGTTTCAGACGAATTTTCTAGTTCAACCCAAAGAGGCACTGCTCGACAGAAGGTGGCCCTACCCGAACTGACTACAATGATAAAACATTTTACTTACTCAAAAGGCTTGCCTTTACCATCTCCTTCAATCACAAAGTAGTGCCCATTTACCGTGCCTTCCATGCGCAGCTTAATCTTCATGTCTGGCTTAATCACACTCTATCGAATCAAATTGGGATAGATCTGAGCTCAGTCTCTAATTGACTAATACGCAATAAAGTAAATTCCCCATTTTAAATCAAAATAAAACCTTTCTCGTGGAAAACTTACCATGATCGTAGACGTAAGTAAGATATCTGCCTTATATAGCTCTTGTTGTTCTCGGTCTGCTCTCTTCCAAATCATCAGGGAGAGTGAGACTTAAGCCCGATGGACGCTGCTTTTATAACCTCACTGTCACACCCAAAATCTTCTAGAACCAAATGTAAGCCAGGAGCAATTTGTAACAAAGAACTTTATTCACAAAGAATAACCCTTTGATGTCTATAATGTCAAGCCATACTGTTCGGTTGTTTGTTTGGAAATGACCTTGGGGTATCGACTAATTGTTTTTGGACAATTGTAATCGTGCGAATATTAATAGTATTTATTTAAGCACAGGTTTTTTTATCTCATTAATTTCCGTTAGCTTTAGTTACACGACCCCACAAGCAAGTAGTTTGCTTTAAACATTGATCGTGTTTAAATAAAGGATTTTACTTACTTACTTACTTACCTTCAAATTTCGGTAGAGGAAAAAATTACAATATGATATCTGCAAAAGCATGGTCGTTTCGTCGACTAAAACTTTGCAGTTCTCCTCATAGCCGGTAAACATAAGTACGTTTATTGAGTAGCCCAGCGGAAACAATATGATTTCATTCTCTCTTGTACGAGTTTCTGGAAGGTCAAATGTCCTTAGCCGCGAAAACATTCAATCCGTCGAGTTTTTTTATTTCTGCCTCTAAGACGTCTTGAAGTTAATTCTGAACTTTGAATAAACAGACTGCTATTATGAACACAAGACGCAAAAACAATTCAAATTACAATTTTCGACCGGTACTCTATATGTTTGATTTGAAAGAATTTATAAGAGGGAGGTTCCCCCTGTCTATGCGCTTGTATATTTAAATTGTTAGCCCTCAGGGTGTAAACCAGTCATTGATGACAAGTTTATTCGTGTGAGCATATGAAAATCATATGTAATTATTGTTACCACCGGTAAAAATACCTAGTTTGCAGTCAAACTTCTTGACTGTTTCTTGTTTCATATGCCGATTTTAATAACCTTGTAGAATGAACCTAACGCCAGAGTAAATGCTTTCAAAATGGTCAGCTATTGAAGTCTAATCTTGTCAACGTGTCTCATATATAATTGTCTACATCAAACTTAACTATATCTGAGCGAATAGAAAGTTCATAAATTAATTTTTTTACTTTGAACTTTCTTATGTAACTATTGACACACAATATGAGTCACAATATGGTACCAAAACTGCGGTCACTTTCACGAGTAAACTACTCTCAACATGACCAGCGATAAGAAAGTTTTTTTGAGTTGCTCAGAGAAAACAAGATGGTTTCATTTTCTCTTGTATGATCGTACAGTGTAAAACAGTAAAGAGTAGAAATATTTCTAGAATGTCGAATACGCATGGAGGAATGTGATAAAAAAAGAAAAAAAATATCGCCTGGAGAGGTACATGTTGGTCTAGTGAAAATTTTCATTAACAAATGAAATTGATGTTAGAAGTTCGACATTTTTTTTCATTTAGCCGAATAGCGACGACAACGATTTGACAACACGCGCGTCAGATCTCAAGACCATGTTTACCACATATGTGATATGTTTCCTCGCGCGTCTAGCTCTGGCTCAGACGATTGGCGAAAAAATGATACCGTCACATACGCTTGAAAAATCTGCAAAAGAACAAAGGATTTCCTCAACTGACAAAAATTCCAGGGCCTGAAAATGGCTTCATGTTGACATATTTGCATTTCACGTAGTATGAACGTGGCGTTACCTTCGTAATATATAATCCGCCAATTGACCGACATAAACATTCAATCAATCATAATCTCTAATTTTGCTAAAAAAAACATTAAGTTAATCTAGTTATGACATTCTGGGATTGGTATCAATCATGCCAATGTGTTTTAACATGAGAGCAAACGTTCGGGAAAAAAAAATGAAATAAATGTCAGCGTTTTTTTTTTTTGTTGCACGAAGAGTTGAAATATATATTGGATCCGATATACATTCCTTCTCATCAGTTATTATATAACTCAACGCGATAAGAACTTATGCAATGCTGTACAATAATTTATTTTACTTATATAACTCATTTAGTTACTGTTAACATTCAATGTTTCGGTAAGAAAGAGTAAAAATATGGCATCAAAAGTGCAGTCTGTTCTACGACTAAAGTGCTCCGCCCTGAGCTGTGAGCACAAGTAAGTTTATCGAGTAGCATTGAGGACAAACAAGAGATAATTCAGTCACCCTTGATCTTACCTTGCAAACAGTGAACTCTGCAAGTATTTCTGGAATGTTATTTGTCCTCTTCTTGCAATTTTAGAATTCTCGTGAAAAGTAAGCGCGAATTTTGCGCTTGTCCAACTACTTGTATAACGGTCGGTCCTTAGGGATGTCAACTAACTAATTTTTACAAGTGTAATCTTGGAGAAGTAAGATAACGTAACTGTTTTCGGTACCACGAGAGAGTCAGTCGGCTTAGCTATACATCCGATTCAATGACTTAATTTATACAAAATTGCGTTTCGTGCTTTTCTTTTGACTCAACTGTTCGTTAGAGAATCTAGTGGGAACCTCCACTTACGGCCAGCCCGTTAATACGACCACCTCACTGTATTACTGGTACATTATTCTGGCCAGAAGAAAAGCTCACTCAGTTATTTTCTTTTTTAAAAAATACGGCTATCCCGTTAACACGACCAGGGTTTTCTAAAGGAGTTCTACTGACCTTCGTTTCGGGTACCTGTAAACAAGCCAAGCTTTGTGCTTGTATAGCTACATGCATGCAGAGTAACCACTACAGATAAGATTGGTTATCACACATATTGTCAGGTGCAATCTAAGGCAATGTTATCCAACACCTCCTCTTATATTTCATAATGTTAATCGAAATAAAGTCATGTTTTGTGAATAGAACCCCAGGCGAAATCAAGAATTGGAAACTTTCTACGACAATACTCAAGGTACATGATGAAGCCCCAACAGACAGCAAGTTAACGCATTCAAATACTGTTGACAGCGGATTTGAAATCTGTCACTCAGTTATCCGAAACACCCCATAAAAGGTTCCATTTCGTTTGACTACTTCAATATGTCGCGATTTTTTCTTCCACCACCTAATACATTTTCAGAGGGGAAATGTGATCATCAATAGCAATTAGCGAAGATGAAATAACGATTATTTAAGTTTAGCGTGATATTAATAACATTAAGAAAAAAAAAGGACTCACAGACACCGCTTATAAGTCGACAATGTAATTTACCGCATGGTGATACCAACATCGAGTGTAGAAAAATAGCTATAGTCACACACATCACTGATTAATGGACGTTGCAGTT